>JAECUM010050875.1:0-30146 GCA_016617855.1 Megalonaias nervosa | reverse complement strand
GGTTAAAGTTCAGATTGACTGTAACTGAAAGAGAAAATGGTTTCTGTACAGTAACTCATGTTCTTCACCATCTACAGCAGTGGTCTCAAACAGGCAGCCCAAGCCATATCCTGTGACCTACAAAATGATGGGTATCACATGGTGTAAGGAGAGATAACAAAGGTGATAACGGCCCTTGGACTATCAAAAATGCCTTCAAGCTGCCCTCAGGGTGGTTTGAGTTTGAGACCTCTGATCAACAGTAACCAAATATTGTAGATGGCCTTCACTTCAAGGAAAAACCCTCTCAATTTGGTCAAAGGTCAAGGTCATTGCCTGAAAAAGAAATCTTATTTATACAATAACTCCACCATGTATAATTTCAAAACTTTGTGTATGGTTTGCACTTGGTATAAACAAGAAGCTTCCTCATATTGACTAAAAAACATCACAGTAACATTGGCTCTTCATCACATACCTGGGCCACACTTTGGTTTGCACTTGAGGTAAGGAAAATGTCAGCAGATTAGGGGTTCAAAGGTCAAGGTCATTGTGACAAAAGGAAATTGGTATCCACACAGAAACAAAAACATCATGTGGACCAAACTTTGTGGATGATTTGCCCATGTGGTGAAGATGAAACCTAAAAATTTTGAGGTCAAAGGTCAAGATCTTAGTGTCTACAAGAAGAAAATGATTTCTGCACACAAATTTAGTTGTCTGCAGAGAACTATTAACACTATGTGGCTGTATAATGTATTGTTCACAGTATTCTTGTTTGTGTATGTAATGATTATCATCTGTCTGTAACTGTAGACTTTTAAGGCAAGGTTCATCACTATGTAATAATGCCATTGGCTTTCTCGCTATACTTTTTCACATAATCTAAATGGTCTTCTAAGGAGAACATATCCATTGTAGCATTAAGGGAGTTCTCCAAAAGAAGGTTCACTGGTTTCAGTTTGCAACAGTGTTCCTGTGGAGTGAACCATAATATTTCAAATTAAAATTAGGCATTATCCACAGTGCAGACGACAAGTAATTTATATTTTCATGGGAGAAATATTGAAGTGTTCATTATGAGCAGGTATCTTCCATTAAGAGATGTCCTTTTTAAACAGGCTTTTTTCAAACCATGATGTCTGTAGAAGTTAACAGGTGGAGCATTCAGAGTCCTAATTAAAAATTACAAATAAAAAATGTACCTAGCTCTTGTCACTAAAACAAAATCTGATCTTTTGATCGATTTTAGCACTGCTAACAAGGACAAAATTTAAATAAAAACACTGTCATGTTATTTTAGGAAGTTGATAAAACCTGGTGAGAAGGTGAAAGCAGAGATTACTTTGTACCCAAGTCGTGTTGGAACCCAAGTCATCATGGTGAGCTTTGGTTCAGATGAAGTGGCAGGCATTGAGAGTGAAGCTGAGGTAACAGTCAGTGGAAAGAGAACGAATGAGTTGCTGGAGAAGGAGGATGAGGATGATAAAATGGAGGTGGAAGAGAATACAGACGATACAGCAGCTGCCTCGGGGAATGGTGAAGGTAACAGAGTGGCTGCTGCTTCAGGAGATGATGAAGGGGATTCATAAACAGAAAAAGAGCTGTGGCATCTTATTTAGAGACATTCTTCTCCTCAGGAACTCATCTTTCACTTTTGTCTTTGGCTGAATAATGGCAGATTACGATGCAATTTTATGACTGGTTCTCTATTTTAAGTCATTTTGCTTGTAAGAGAAAGTATTACAACAGGAAACCAGAAGAACCATAATACACTGGAACTGTCTAGAAGCAAACAAGAGCTCCATTATTGAAGAAATCATTTAGTTTGAGAACATTAAATTGGTAGCTGAAAAAAATCACTTTGAGGTTGAAGGTTATACAACACTACAAATTGTAAGCCAGTAAAAAATATGCAGTACATAAAAATTAGAACAGAAGTAATGTAATCTCATTCTCCCCAAGGATGGGATTCTTTGAGCTGTTTTAAATTTGTAAGAAGATTCTTCCTAGAACTTGAAGATGCTTTTTCTCATCAGAATCCAAAATATATTCAGAAACACTATTTGCATAATAATTATAAATTTTATTTGAGGAAAACATTAAAAAAAAGTTCAGTGAATTTGGGTCAATAGAGTAAGATATAGTTAAAACTTGTTTTCATTTTCCTGATTTAAAACCCATACATTAACCCCAAGATGCTGCCAGGGCAACTAGCTAATTGCACAAAATCTTGGACAAATTCATGCACTTGGAGAGCAAGAATTCCCACAAAATAGTTTACCCCCCCCCCAATGCAGCCATTACATGCAAAAAGTCATATATGCCAAATAATCTGAATAATACTTAATACTTAAAGTTATTGGTCCTAAACATTGTTGGGTTCCATTAAACCAGATAATATCAATGTGTCATTAAATTATAAGTAATGTAATTTCTCCCATGAACTGCGAAACCCAGCCATTTTTCATGTGTACAAACTAATGCAATGTTGATTGGAGACATCATGGAGCAACCAGTTTTGGTTGAAGGATGGACACAAGATTTGATTATGTCACCATTGTAAACATAAACTAACACCATGCTATGTTGGAATAGGTTGCCCATCCTTATGCGATACACTATTCTCATTTTGTGTTTGATATGATGCAGTACTTGGCCTAGCATTTACAAGTATTTAGGGGCACAATTGACATAAAAAAGTTTTTACAAGTCCATGTCATATGCTTAATAATTAAAATGGAAATCAGCAACAGCTGGTTTGTCTTCATCCCAAATTCAGCCTTCAGATATTCCACAGATATTTACCTGAGTCTTACTTGTATCTAATGCACGCTTTTCTTCAAAGATCCACTTTTAAAAGTGGGCCTGCCTCTCTTCATTCCTTCTCAAATCAGTTTGTCTGCCATTTTTGAATGATGTTATTAGTCACTGATGGAGGCATTCCCAAAAGAAAGCAGAATTATGAGTGACTTAAATGACTGAATTGGGGTAGCACCTCTCAGTTCTAAACTGAATATTTGAACATCGTTTAAACCTAACATCTTGTATATTTAAAAGAACGGTTTATGTCAGATGGCGTTTTTAACAAATCATTTCCTTCCTTCCAAACTTTAGTTAGATTGGAAGAATGGTGAAATTTATGAAAAACCGTGGCATTGGAGCTATAAAGTCACAGATATGAAAATGCATTCTTCGTAGTATTCAATTTTTATTTAACCGTTCACCCTTAAAGTGCTTGTCACAACACAGGTCACGTCGGTAGAGGTATGATAGTGCTTGTCATGACATCCATTTTTTCAGGTAGGAAACTTTTCACACATTAGGGTTCTTCTGCTTGACATGAATTATTGTTAAACTTAATTTGATTGACACATTTGTCCGAGGAACAAGCATTTTGTCATAGTTTGAACCTTGCAGCAAGGAAGTTTTACAAATGCTTGTTTAAAATACAGGCCACCTAGAAAACCCAAAATTGCTGATTTCCAGCATCATTCATCTTCGATGACGATTTCATTTGGCAGATACTGGCTGATGATAGTGTTGATGACAATAACGTTTAAAGTTATGAAGTGTATCAGCATATTGGAGCTGGGACAGTGTTGATATAGTTAAAAATGAATAATTTTGAGCCCAAAAATGGTGTTAAATTCAGGCCCAATGGATGAACAGAAATAGATGGCATGCTGGTCAACCCCATTTCAGCACTATTTCAAAATTAAATGTTCAAAATGCGGAATACCAAGTGTATTCAGAATGCAGAAAATTTCAGAGTAGAGTGCAATTTTCATTTATTTGCTTAAACAATTTAGCCCTGCAGGATCTTGGACAACAGAACTATATAGCGCTATTCAGTTTTAGATAAACAGAATGAATCAGAATCAAAAAATGAAATAAAGATATATTTGGTCAAAATACCTCTGTCTGAACAAGCAGACTGGCATTGATGGACTCAAAACCCTAATACAGCATTATGGAACAGACTCCAAACCCTAACACAGCATTATGGAACAGACTACAAACCCTAATACAGCATTATGGAACAGACTCAAAACCCTAATACAGCATTATGGAACAGACTCAAAACCCTAATACAGCATTATGGAACAGATTAAATATCTGGCAGTAGTAGTCAGTAAAGCACTGATTAAAGAATGTGGCAGAGCTTATGTTAGTGAACAGTTTTATTTTGGAACCAAAGTATTCAGAAGATAATACATCTGAGCTGTAGATAATTGTACATAACAACCATAAAGAACAGTTCCCCAACTTGATCAAGCTGGTTAAACTAGATATATATATATCCTCTCAGACAGCAGACTGAAAGGGGAGGGACAGGTCTCAGATCAGAGCAATGTTCATACACGGATAAGGAAAAGATTAAGCTCCTAAACAATCAACAGATTATTGCTTATACAACTAGATGCAACATCTTCTAAAGATTTTGATTTCAGCAGAGTTCTAACAGAGGGGAGCAAGACGAAAGAGAGATGGATATTGAAGTGTTAGGTAATATTGAACTATGGTAGTTTCCTCCACTCCCACCTAATCTAGCTACTCCCCCTTTATTTTGGTGACAAGGGGGGTACTCCCTCCTTTATATGAAGTCCTGGCAGCATCTCTATTCATCATCAAATAACTTCTGTATATATATTTACCGTACATATATCCACATTTAAGTCGCATCCAACTGCAAACTACAGAGACCTATATCTGCCATTGCATAATTTGCCAGCAAGTCTGGGTCTGTGCAGTTTATCAGGATAATCAGTAAAACAAACAACATAGACTCTAGCAAAATGATGGTCTATGACTATCCATTCAAGAGGAGGAGTAGTAAAATGATAAAGATGGCCACTGTGGTGGCCATATTGGTTGTGAAAGCTGCACCTTTTTCATTAGGACCAACTAGACCATAGGACAAATTTGTAAGTCTCATGGCAATCATACAAGTTTTGGAGTGGTTTAAAACACTCTCCTTTACCAATCAATACCTTCTCACCTCAGTCCATGTGGGTTTAAGTCTTGGCTCAGCCAATGTGCGTAAGAAAGTTTGCCAGTAGCTTCCCATGGATCAGTGGGTCTTCTGGGGTTTCACAAATTGTTCCTCTTCATGTGCTGAAAATGGCATTAAATCCACAAAACCAAAGCAAATCTAGTTGGTCTTGAATGAAAATAGTACAGATTTTGTGCCTAATATGGCTGCCAGCCACTCTTGTTATCACTCAGAAATATTAGAGATGGTTTCCACACTCAGCAGTTAAAAAGATGAGATAGTCTTATCTTGAATTCCAGGAAACTTTTTTCAATCAGTAAGTGAATCAGTTCTTTTGAGGGACTCCTGTTTCATCTGTCATTCATCTTGCTGTGTCTTACATTGTTACTCTATTTTCTTGAAAATGCACAATCATTTTGTTTACATTCATTCTGCATTTTCTTTGTATTAATTCAGCATTCTGCATTCCATTTTAATTTCAGTGATAAAATTATTGTTTCATTGTCTGTAAAATATTCACTGTAGGTCAGATTTGTGCATGAGTTTAATTCATTAACTCATGATTTTTAATTTTCTTTGAAAAACGATATGTCTCATATACATACATTTCTTAACCTGCTCTTAATCATGAAAATGTTATTTTTGTATTCATATGTAGGTATAGTGCACTCTGGAGTATTTATCAGCATGTATTGTGCAGGTCAATCACACTGTCTAGAGCATGATGACTGATAAGTATTTATCAGCATGTATTGTGCAGGTCAATCACACTGTCTAGAGTATGATGACTGATAAGTATTTATCAGCATGTATTGTGCAGGTCAATCACACTGTCTAGAGCATGATGACTGATAAGTATTTATCAGCATGTATTGTGCAGGTCAATCACACTGTCTAGAGCATGATGACTGATAACTATTTGTTCTCTACATATGTCATTTAATACATATACTCAGGATGTCTTTATAATATTCTCCAGAGATTATCATGTAGATAGTACTCAATTTCCATATGGGATACTCATTGCTCTTCATTCTCTTTCATTGCCATTTTGAGACAGAAAGCTTATCTTGCACTTTCTAATGTTGCCAAATATAAACATCAGAAGGTCAATAAATCCATGTAATATTTTTGCATATAATAACCATGTAATAACACTACATGTAATCATATGTGACATCCTGACAACATATAGGAAAAATGCAAACTATCTGAGGTATCCATGTGTAATTAAAATTAAATGCATGTCAGCACGGTCATGTTGGCGCATTTATTGATCTTAAATAAAATATTAATTGTTATAAAGTTTTATACTAATATAGTTTAAGCAGAGACTTCATTCCTGATTATTGAATGCTTTTAACCTTTCTTGTCATCACAAAACTTCCACACAAAAATTTTAAAGTGGCAACCAGTTGGTGCAAGAAAAGAGATTGTTAGGTTACCAATGCATGGCAAGACAAAATGTTTCCAACATAGGGTGCTTTCATTATGACATCATAGTGTGAAATTCAGTCATTTGTTCTGGGTCACACCCCATGGTTGACCTTTGCCTGAAAAATGTCACTTACTTTGAGTTTGCCATACATATTTTTTGTGGCATGTATAAACAATATAATATTCTTCCAGGGAATATAGATCATTGAGAATGGAAATAAACTGAATAATCGCAATTTCAAGGTGTATGTAATCAAATTATAAGAATGACACCCATTGCCAAAATAGTCTACCAAATGCCTACATGTCATGTGCTTCAGGAAAATTTCCCCCCAATATCATTCATTTTTTATGTTCTTTTAGAGATTTCATTTGCACTCAGAGATTCATTTACATGCTCTGGATATTGTTCAGTAAAATATCTTCATTTGCAGAAATTCATAACAATGCAGGATGATAATATTGTATAATGGAGATCCAGAAATCCATGATCATGAATGTTATCAAGCATTAGAATAAGCTTTCATTCTCATTGGTGTTATTGTGATATGAATAATACATATTAATATACAGTGTGCACCATGAATCTTAACCCAGAATGAGGTGACAATTTTATTTGTACCATATAACATGCACATGATAATTTCAGAATGTTTAGTTCTTTTTTGTTTTTGTAGTGTTACAAAAGTCTGCCATTTTGCTTGATTGTTTTTCTGTTCATTTCTGTCTGTGCATTATACTTATATGCAGCACCTGATTATGACTAATAATTTTTTGTTTTAGATATCAAAAAGAAACAAAAAAGTGGCTAATGAAAGTATATCTAAAATATTCAGGCAGGTTGAAAGTTTATCATTCCGATATTATGGTTGATCCTTAAAAATGCTGTTTTAAAGTTTGCCTTGTCTATGAAAGTTTTTCATTTTCCTCATATCCCTCAAATTACTCTTTACATCACTTTTGAAAAGTTACTATAGGTCCTTATTTGTTTTAATTCTCTGTTGCTGCATATTAGATCATTCCAGATAGTGTTGGTGCTTAGCATAGTCAGCTGCAGTCATCCTCAGTGTTTCACAGTTGTTGTTGTTGTGATGCAGCACTCTTTGAATGCATGAATGATGATGCTGAGATCCAACTCCACCTATTCTATCACTATCCACTGGCTTATGTCAGTATGCCCTTGACTTCTTGATTCATCCAGATAGAATAAATAGTGCTGATTGTCAACATGTAGCTGATTCTTTTCTCTTCTGAGGATTGTCTTAATGGGCTTGTCAATGCTGACATCTAAGGGTTGATGTTATTATCACAAGGAACTATGCCCAGAGTGGTCTGAAAGTTGGTTTTTAGCAGTCCTTGACATCATCTAAGTAATCCAGAACTATTATACTCTTTCTGATGTAACTCTCTGGTCCTTTTACCCATACATTTTTATCCAGTCTTTCATTAATGTATCTTGCATCCATCCCTTCTGGCACCTAACTAGAATCCTCTTTCATTACTTAGCACTCTTTGGAAGCATGTTCTGTTTCAAATAAACAAAGGAAGAAAGCTTTCCAGCATCTGTTATGAAGTAAATTATTTTTAAAAGGAAGAAGGCTTTCCACCATCTGCTATACAGTAAAATGTTTTTAAAAGCAAGAAAGCTTTCCACCATTTGCTATACTGTAAAATGTTTTGTTCTATTTGCCAGTTGTTTTTATGTTGATTTTGGTGGCCCCTATTATGTTAACAGTGGTTATAGATGGAAGGTCAATGTTCAAGTGCTGGCTCCTTTCATGTGAGCAGTGTTTATCGATGGAAGGTCAAAGGTAAAGAGCATCTGGTCAGTATTTCCTCTCTGGCTCAGCTTGAAGTTGTATAATTTATGCTGTTTAATGTTTAAGCACTATAATTCATGTTATTTGTCCGCATGACATTGTGGGAGCTTCTGGGCAATCTGTAAATGTCAACTAATGGATCAACCATGCATCAGTTGTGCCTGAAAACAAATCTCAGTTATGGATTCACTAAGATTCCCCATCTTCTGTCCATCACCCATTAGAAGACTTCCATGTCTGTGCTCAGGTACTTGTCTCTCAGTCACCTTGTTTCATCCTCTGCAATTTCTGTAGCCATTTTTACATTATTTCTCCACTCTCAAACAGCTTTTTTAACCATCTGCTGCTGCATAGGCCATGATGGTTAACTTGTCTCTTGTAATATTGGAGTTTTTTTGTATGGCCCATGTTGTTACTTTGACCATATTTGTACAGGTGCAAGATCAAACACAAGACGCTGTGTGTGATAGTTCAGGCCCAGTATTTATACTTATTTGGATTTGCATGACACTTTTGAAATATATTTCAGTGCCCAAGTAAACATTTACCCAGACAGTGTATTGTAATTTTTACTGGGCACATCAGAAGCCTTATCTGGCACTGATTACCTTTGAATACATAATGGAGACTCAGTAAAACATTGGACAATGTATAGTCACAAAAAAGTATCAAATACTCTCATTTAAGATTAGAAATGAAACAAAGAATAAAGTCTGTTTTCCAAAGAAGAAAACATAAATTGCAAATGTACATGGAGTTTCATCCACTGAAATGCAGTATTCTTGTAACAAGGTCACACTCATCAATTACACATACATGCTGTCTGAAAGGAATGTGCTTCAAGTGTCCAGAGGTACAGAATGTCTTGGAGTAGACTTGCAGTCCTAACACAAACAGAAGGAGTCACCAAGGCAAACAGCATGCCAGCTTCTTAAGGAGATATTTCAAAAGGAATAATGAAGATATCAAAACCAGTGCATACGTCAGCGTGACTGACCAGTTCACACTAGGAGTATTTGGCAACAGTATGGAACCCAAGCCATAAGGACCAGGTACAGAAGATTGAGACACTTCAAAGGCACACAGCTGTATATACTACCAACAGCTACAGAAACACCATTAGCATTACAGCCATTATAGAAAATCTTAGATATGACACGAGTCATGAAGAACACAATTAGATCTGACCTTCTTACATAACATTGTGTATAAATCTCTCACGTCACAGAGAACACAATTAGATCTGACCCACCTACATAACACTGTATGAATCTCTCGAGTCAGAGAACAAAATTAGATCTTATCCTTGTACACAACATTGTGTATGAATCTCTTGAGTCACAGAGAACACAGTTAGATCTGACCCTCCTACATAACACCGTGTATGAATCTCTTGAGTCACAGAGAACACAATTAGATCTGACCTTCCTACTCAACACTGTGTATGATCTGGCTGGCATTTCAGCCTACATTTATCTGACACCTTTCTTATTAAAATTTGGGGTCTGCATATTCTAAGAAAGTATGGCATTTTTTATCTGCAACAGACAGTTTCTTTCCCAGGATATGCAGTTGCAAAGTATGCCAGACAAATGTACCAAACTGTGCTGACTGGAATTCTGCCATGGATGCTGGCTTGGTTTGCACAAATAGCTTAAAATCAGCTGGATATGCTGTCGTAATGTTCTCTTTTTACTTTGACAAGCAGACTACTCAGCTTTTTGCTTGCCTCTTACTTCTTGCTTTATACATTCCATTTTCCTGTTCTTTGGCTCTCGCCTTTATTTTATTCTTTTACACGTATCGGTTTTGTTAAGTAATTGTCAGTTTTTACAGATCAGTCTACAGGTATCGATGCAGAATAAAGAAATTTGAAAACATAACTGTAAACAATCTGCTTTTTGGTGGAGTTTGTTTTTGTGAATGTTAATGTGAGAGAATGATTGGTGATATTTGTTTTTGTGGAAGCAGGTCTCGCTTGCAACAACAGGACTTGAGGCTGTACCTAGACTTGAAACTTGAATCCAGCAATTCGATTAGAAAAGATTTAGGTCTAACTTAAGTTCATCTAGTCAAATGTCCAAAGTTGTAACTGAAAACTGAAAGACCTGGGATGTCATTGGGTGCAAGGGCATTGGAGCGAGTATCGCTGAAAGAGTTCAATTATTTGGCAGCAATTTAAAGGAAAGGAGAGGAATCTTGGATCTGAAATTCTGAGGACCAGTGTGATGGCTTATAATTGTTATAAATTGAACTTTATCTTTGACAAATTAGGGTAGCCAGTGAAACAGTTTCAAAGATGTGACCATCATGAATTCTCATAAAGAACACAGTTCAACCTATTCCTAACATATTTGTGAAAATATGATTTGCAAAAATTTTCAAAATATCATTCTGGGTCAGAAATAGTATTATAACATCAGGATGGCTTAATATCAGAAAATTTATGGTTGATTTTACTGCCACAAAATAATAAATCTGGCCCGTGAGATAGGATGGTAGACTTTGCAACTTTTTCATAATTTAACAATTTTCTTTCAACCGAAAAAAAGTAAAATTGCATTCATAGACAAAAGAATGAAAAATCTGAAAATACTTGCAGTTTGTTCACTTATATTATGTAATCACAAATCTTCTTTGTTAATAATATACGTTTTCCAGCTTTTCAGTTATTTTAATTTGCTACCATTTATAAAGCCTACTTAAATTATATACACAACCTGCTTGCAAAATCATATTCTAAAATAAACAATTTCAGCTTTGTTGGTGTGTGGAATTCTGATTTTAATCTTTATGCATTAGCTGCTTTGCTGATTTTTGAGTAATTGATCCCTCAGGAAAATGGAGAACACTACACCTATAGGTTAAAATTGTTGTTTGCCATATTGAAAAATTCCTTATGACTGAAATAGAACTTATTAATATCAATGAAAATTGGGTGAAAAATATCGACATTATAACAATATGAATTTGTGTGTTATTTAATCAAAATTATATAGATTACTTGCTCTTGTTGTCCAGTTACCAAAACTACCAGTCCAGATGCCAAAACTGCCAGTCCTACCAGTCCAGATGCAGTTTCTTAGTGATTCACATCTAGCCTGTGATTGGATTAGTCAGCACTGTTTTAGAATTCTTGTTGTGCTATATTGAATTGACAGCTGTCACCTTTAGCAGAGGGATGAGTTTTAACAGGCAAATAGCTTCAGATATTAAACTTGGAATTGGTGCTTGGCAGCTGTGTTGCCAGGTGTGGTTTAATGAAGTTAGTATATAAAAGTATCTTAAGAAGTAATAATTTATGTATTCATTAGTAAAGAGCAAGACAAGAACATTTACAAGAATCCCAAATTACAGTAAGCATGTAACCATAATGGGGCATCCATTTCATTTTCGAAGTTGGTGGAATTCATGTCAAAATGTTGAACCATGTGCTTTCTTCCACAGTTGAAAAAAACAAAACAATGGCTAACAATTATTATAAGTTAATGCTTCTTGTCTCGCATGCAAAGTGGATTTTAAGAAGATATACAAGGAAAGAAGTTTTATCACCAGACACATGCAGACACCATTGCATATGGAAATCTAGGAAACCATATAGTGTCTGTTAAGTGTAAAACTTGTTCATCACAATGAATGTCATCAGTAGATGCAAGGTAGAAAACAACAAAAACTAAAATAGCTTGTGGAATTTATAAAACCAATCTTTGCAGTGATCTATCAAAAATACAGTACTTTGTTGGTTTTTTTCATTTAATTGACAATACCTGGACTTATTAATTAATTGCTATCAGAATCTGATTCATGTTCAAAACTTGCTTTTTATTATAATAAGAAGAGAATACATATGGCAAAAAATGCACTTGTTTTGTTTTCAGTCCCCTTAAAACTGGTAAAATATAAGTCAATAAGAAATCATACTGATTTAGAAGCCAATCTATGGATAAAATTTTTTAAATCTACTGATTTTATATGCTGGTTTTGTTACGTGTATGATCCTACAGATATTTATTACAGAGACTTGTGGAGATGTTACAATTCAACATTTTGTAGTTCACAAATTTCCCATGCAGGCTCAGGATGTATAAGGTCGTAAGAGGCAACTAAAATAAATGACCTGTTTGCCATTGGATGCTTTCTTTGATGATTTTCCAGCTAAAAGATTGGATTGATTTATATACAACATGTTGGACCTTGTATTTTTTAAGGATTTTACCTTTTGCCCACATTTGAAGTTGAGTTACCTTATACTGAGGTAGGTTAAAACAACAGCCATCCCCAAATGGGATAATGACACTTCCAACGTCATACCATGGACGATGCTGTACTTAGCAACTCTAATAGTAAGGGACCATAATGACAATACCAATGTCATACTATTGACCATGAACTTAGCAACTTTAGTAGTGAGGGACTAAAATGACAATACCAGTGTCATACTAATAATTGACTATGCTGTACTTAGCATCTCTAGTAGTGGGGACCATCATGATGACAGTACCAATGGCATACTGTTGACCATGCTGTACTTAGCAACTCTAGTAGTGGGGACCATGATGATGACGATACCAATGTCATACTGTTGACCATGCTGTACTTAGCAACTTTACTAGCGAGGGACACCGATGAGGACAAACAAAATCAACATTATATCTACAAGGTTCTAGAGCACCAATAGATATATTTTGCTACAATTAAACATGTATAGCTAGCTATTCAACCTACAACCTAGGTACTGGTCCTAGTTAGGACTGGACAGTCATAGAATAAGGGCATTGCAGGTTTTTCTTCTCAATCTAATGGACAAAGATCAACTTTTATTTGGGTGTTTTTTTTTTTTGCTAGATTTCTACACCACTATGCAAAAGATGGGGCAACACAACGCTTAAAGAATACGAGCATTTAGTGCACAACATTTATGCACACAAGTTTTTAATCATAATGGTAATATTGGTTTTCCATGTTAGGAGTGAAGCAGTCTTATAGGCACGTGTACAGCTTATTGGGTAGCTTTCATCTGTGACACAGGTCTTGTCAGCAGTATACCACCGTGGTTTTAAGAGAAGTATAAATTTTTTGTTTGCCTCTGCAACTGTGTATGAGAGTTAATGATGTACCCTGTTATGACAATGGTCTTAAACCAAGTAACAGAAAATAGTGACAACCAGCAGGTTTTGTAAAATTCAACAAATAATTCATTTCTCTAGAATATAAAGTGAAAATTTACAAAAACTTAGCATTGTGAATTAAATCCCGAATAGTCCTAAAAGTTCTATGACAAGTCCAAAAGCATAAAGTTCCAAATGAATTCTAGTGGTAATTCAAATGAATTCCAATTCTGAATGTGCTGATATACCAACAGCCTGGAATGTGATGTGTCAAGTCTTGAGGTATCACAGTGATATAATCCAAAATGCCATTGAATTAATTCACAGTAATCTGAATATTGTGATACAGTCCAAGAAATAGTAATGTGCACTTTGTAATTCCAGTGAATAATTTAAATAAATCCTGAACACAAATCGACTTCACTATAACTGATGTTAAGATGTGGAATGGGTAATTTTTATATAAACAACATTTATATTAAAAGCTGAAACACAATAAGAGAACCAGGATAAGAGCTATTTTCCCTCAATTTCATAAACCTGCTTCTAGAACATTCATAATTTCTAAATAAAACTAGACCTTGAACTCAACATTGTAAACATGTTTATCTCCAATTAATAATGGTCTTAATATAATATATAAAATCAGAGAGAAATAGTGGCTATGTAATATGTTGTTTAGCGTTTTTTAAAAAATAGTGTGAGTAGTCATTCAAAGTTCGAGAGCCCTCTACAAAACAATTCTCTTGAGAATGCATAACAAGCACCTGCGTCACAAATTAAGCAGTCCAGTTGCATTTCTACGCCTCAGTTTAATTTTCCAAATCTCTGGAAAGTTCTCCCCAGGGCTGCTTCCTGAAATCGCTAGTTTCTGTACAGAAATCTACGATTGCATCAACGCCGCTCAAAAATACCTCGGTCACAAAATCTTCAAAATGTTCTCCTTTGCCATGTATTCCGAACTCACCTTCACCCAATTCGAAAGCCAACAAATGAATCTGGACTAGTTCCCAAAATTGTACGCTGTTGTTCAATGACAAGAGTGACATTTTACTTAATCAAAAACTTTGCTGCCAAACTATCGATTTACTCCACGTATGTTAAAACTCCAGTTTCCTAAAATCGACTGGATACGCACCAGCTTTAGTGAATAACAAATGGGAGTGTCGCCTCAGCTTAAACCGGTACAATCACCTAGTGTACAGATCCATCATTCAGGTCATGACCATTGGGTAACTTTAGTAAAAGACAAAAACAACAACATTTACATTTTGGACAGTAAAAAATACAAGTAGAATTGTAAGTTCACCTACACAGATCCAGTTATCACGCGTTTGCTACACATCCTTCGACAGTCCAATAGTGTTGACTGGACTTTTTGCCATAGTCAACATGACGGCATTTTGTTATAATGAATATATTGGCGATGTTAATATATAGTTTATTGAAAATGCAGTAACGTTATCGTCTCGAGTGTATTGACAGGCATCAGACGATTCCATTCCCAAAAGCTTATGAGTACATCAAAACATCAACAGCTTAGCCTGAATAAGAAATATACAATAGTTTTCATTGATGCAGATTGCCAGGAATATGTCGACTGCCAAATTTGCATGAAAATATGGTTTGTTGCGACAAATGCAACACGTGGATGCAAAACAGTTGTGCAGCGACTGCAGGAAATGTTTTGGCATCTGCTTGTTTTGGCTATGGTGATTTTTGGCACGGGTACGGGTTACACTATTTAGTCCACACCTTCTTGGCCGTCAACGGTGAGGCCGACAGCTGAATATTTTGGTCCCAAGCCCGATCGTTTAGACTTGTACAATGAATTATCAGTCCTCAAGACAAAGATGCCGAAAGATCATTGACTGGATACGGCAATTTAAAGCTTGCATCCGTTTATATGCACTACCGTCATTTTATTTGCGTATGCTGTCAACAACAAAAAAATGAACAAGAAGCATTGTTTTGTTAATTTTTATTTGTTTAATAGCGTATGTTAACGTTTTCCGTACACGTATTCCCTTGTAAGACTGCGAATCAACCCAATATTTCCAAGAGAGGATTTGTTTTCTGCTTGAATTTTACGTAATTTCTCGAGTCCACTAAATATTTCCACCTTTGTTAAATGTTATTTTATGCTTACCTGCCTTCTCTAATAAATATCTTACCCGGGTGTTCCCTACTTATTATATCAATAGTGTAGTAAATTGTAGGCTTCAGTCTCAGCATTACCTATTTATATCGACACGCTCTCTAATGCTAGCTCGGTCTTTCACAGGGTGTTAGTGTAAGCTTAACCACCACACTTTAGTTACAGTATTTAGAGTACAACATATACAACAAACAACGTACAGATAGCAAATTAATTTACTATGAGGTACTGACCACTTAATTTTCAGGAGGTGGATGAGACTGCAATTTTCTTTTGAGTTGTGATATTTTATTTTATTTTATCTGAAGATAATTATATTTTTTCCCTTTAGTAATATAATGGATATAATATGGCGTTAATTTGGTGTTATTTTGGCATAAATCAGCGCAGCATATTTTTCCAACTACTGAACGACGTGAATTTTTTAAAAGTTTCAGGTCCCTGCCCCAGGACATTAAATTGTTTGTCCCTAACATAATTGCGGTCTACAGTGGTTTCTATCGCGGTATGTTCAGAAATACCGCGGTATACCGCTGTACAAAAATTTCCGTGATATCCAGTTCGAGCTTATATGTATGATACTGTTTCATTGTTTGTCTCCAATAGGTTCTTAGCTTGGCTCGGGTTCTGTGGCCGACGATTTCTAATGAGTAAAGATCTAAATCAACAGTATAATGCACCTGCACAACGAACTCAATGATAATGATGGTATTAAAATAATAAACAATATGGATTTAATAACAGTTTGATAAATCTATTTATTTTCATGTTCGGCCATATAGAACACGAAAATAGGCACTATATTCTTAATTAATAGTTGAGTTTTCAATAAGCAAATAAAAATGACGCATGTAATTCCCATTCTAAATTTAAAAGATGGAACCATCGAGAGCAGGATCCTCATTCCCTTGTCCTGGGTGCACTTAATGGAGCTGATGCTATTGCAATTTATTCTCTCATATCATCATCAGTGGGTTTATAGCTGATCTTATGAAGGATGAGTTGTACAGCACACTCTGTTCCACAATACCGTGTATTTATTGGTTACTGCATTTGTATGGGAAAATATGAACGAGTTTTTCTGAATAATTCTGCAGACCTTGGGAGTATAGTAGTAGTAAAAATAAAACCGAGTTCATATTTTTCCAAACAATACTCATTTTGTTTTTCTACCTAAGGCTTAATTATTTTTAAAAATACACTCCAAGAAACAAAGTAACTGAATTTATGCTGTATTCCAAAAAACTTAGATTCATCAATACACAGAACAATATTAATGCGCACATAACACCGCCCAGCAACCTTTGAACTTCGTCGCGCGTTCGACATTAGTTTAAAAAATTCTCCTTTTGGTCTACTTAAAATTGAAATTTAGGGTCAAACTGAATGAATGCGCATTGAAACAACTTTTCCAGTTATTTTGGAATTGATGGGGTGGGGGGTCCGTTGATCGAACTCAATGCAAAGTAGTTCCTAATACACGGTACTATTTTTAGACACATGTCGTGCAGTATGGAAAAACACCACTATTCTGACAATGTAAGGTTAACAGAGAAACAATTTGCGTATAATAAAATTACAATATTCAGTAATTCATTACTCTAATTTATTTTCGTGACGGTGAAGCAATTTTTAAATGATACTTAGAAAAATAGAAATAATTACTCCTAGCTAGAGACATACATTATTATGTATATTTAATTTGTATTGTTTCTTCGCTTTTCTCAATGATTTTATGTTATGTATATCTGTATTTGTAATTGACCTTAGTACAAATTCCAAGTTAATGGTCTCTCTGACCACATGCACAAGATAATATATAGCTAATATTTCATTATGATAATAGATCAGTTTTCGGATCATTATAAATTGGGGGTACACATGTAAACTTCTATCTGAATGTATTTGTTCACTTGGAAATTCCTAAACTTGTTTACAACTTGGAGTGTTTTAGAGAGGAGACTGTCCTACATGCTGTCTCTATTATTATGTCATAGCTTTTTATACCAATGTTGTTTACTTTAATAATTACTTATTCCTGCTTTAAAAATCCGAAATGGAAGTAGTCTTATTCCTGTGTTGAATTTTTAATTTTGGGTGGATTTATTTATTTAACTTATTAACTGGAATTACAAAGTGCTCAATGAAAGTCTTAGACTAAATCATTAATTTGGAATTATAGTGAATTCAGTCAAGGCCATTTTGGATTGTATTACTGTGATACATCAAAAGACTTAGCACATCACCACATTACAGGCCATTGGCACATTCGAAACTACAGGCACATACACACACTCAATATTTAAATTTGTTTCGAACACCAGCGGAATTCAATTAGAACTTTATGCATTTGGACATATAGAACATTTAGGACTGTTTGGGATTCAATTCACAATACTGCAAGTTCTTTTTTTAATTTTCACTTTGCATTCTAGGGAAATAAATTATATTTCAAATTTTACAAAACGTGTTGGCTTTCGCTCTTTTACGTTGCTTAGTTTAAGACCATTGAGTTGTAACAAGATATATCATCATCATCATCATCAGTCCCGTAGTCTGGTAGACCGTTGGGGCACCACACAAGACCGAACAGTCAGCTTCCTCCATTCCTCTCGATTTTCCGTCTTTCTCATTGAGTCGCTCAATGTCAAGCCTGTCCACTCTCGAGTGTTGTCTTCCCACCTCTTACTTTGCCTGCCTCTCTTTCTTCTTCCTTGTACAGTGCCTTGCGGGATTGTCTTTGGCAAGTCCTGATGATCGTGAGACATGCCCATACCACTGCAGTTTACGTTTTTTCACTGTGCTCAGGAGGTCTTCGTGAGGCCCAATGGCTTGCCTGATCCTCTGCCGTATTTCTTCATTGGTGACACGGTCTTTGTATCAGACGCCGAGGATCTTTCGGAAGCATCTCATCTCTGTGGCTTATATCCTTTTCTCTAAGTCAGCTGTTATGGTCCATGATTCACAGGCGTAGAGAAATATGGAGATAACCAGTGAGTGCATCAGTCTGACCTTTGAACTGAGTGCGATGTTCTTGTCGTTCCAGATGGGCTTCAGTTTTGTCAGCGTTGCTGTTGTCTACGCAATCTTGGAGAGTACTTCAGGCTTTGATCCTTCATCTGTTACAATTCCCCCCAAATACTTGAAGCTGTGGACTGTTTCTAGCTTCGTACCTTGGACCCTGATGTCAGTACTGATGCCCTTGGTGTTGCTGGTCATCAATTTGGTCTTTTATGCACTGATTTCCATGCCGTAGGCTGCGGAGGTTTTGTCGAGGCTTTCTACTAAGCTAGTTATTTCTTGTTCATTTCCTGCTAGTCCATCAATGTCGTCGGCAAAACGTAAGTTGGTGACTGTTCTGCCTCCGATGCTGACTGTCCATTCATGCTTTTCAAGCGCGTCAGCCATGATTCTCTCTAGAAAGATGTTGAATAGTGTGGGAGAGAGCAGACAGCCTTGTCTGACTCCAACTGTCGTTCTGAACCAGTCCCCTATGCTGCCGTTGAAGTATACTGCACTGGTGGCCTTGTCATACAGGTGCTCTATTACTGTGATGAGGTTGGCATTGATGTTGTACAGTCTCATGGTCGCCCACAAGGCTGCATGCCATACCCTGTCAAATGCTTTCTTGAAATCCACGAAGACGTGGTACAGATCTTGCTGGTGTTGGAGATATTTCTCACACAATATCCTGAGGTTGAAGATCTGCTCTGTTGTGCTGCGCCCTGCTCTGAAACTTGCCTGCTCCTCGGCAATGATCTTTTCAGCCTGTGGCTTTAGTCTGTTTAGCAGTATCCTCAACACGACTTTGCTTGGATGGCTAATAAGACTGATTGTACGGTGGATTTGACACTGTTGTAAATTGCCTTTCTTGGGGAGGGTGATGATCAGTGATTGTGTCCATGGCGATGGCCATTCTCCTGTTAGCCAGATCTTGTTGCATTTCTTTGTGAGGGCGCTAATCATCACTTCTCCCCCTGCTTGGACCAGTTCTGCTGGGATGTTGTCCACTCCAGCCGACTTCCTCTTTTTCAACGATCTTACTGCTGCTTCTACTTCATCCCGTATGATAGGGTGGTTGTCGTTGTTAGTTGCTGGAGGGACGTTCAGTATTTCTGGCTCTATTATGGGTTGGTGGTTGTAAAGTTCTGCGCAGTACTCTGTCCATCTTTTCAGAATGTCTTTTTCTTCTGTGAGGCAGTTTCCAGCTTTGTCCTGTAAGGAGGTAACTCGCCGTTGTTTTGTGCTTGTTAGATCTTTGACCAGCTGGTACGCTTTCTTGCTGTTGCTCCTTTTCAAGTTTCCCTCAATGTCTTTGGACTGTTCTTCTATCCAGTTCTCTTTTGCTTTTTTCATGCTTTTCTTGACTTCCCGGTTGACTGCCTTATACTGCTCTGCCCCTTCTGTATCATTCTTCTTCTTCTTCTTCTTCTTCTTCTTCTTCTTCTTCTTCTTCTTCAGCTCCCTCCTCTTGTCACACAGGTTCAGGACCTCAGCTTCTTGACTGGGCGATGTATACCAAGGATCTCGCTGGCTGTTTCGGTCGTTGCTGTATTAAAGGTGGTGATCAACGTGTCCATGTCTGTATCGTCAGCGTCGAGGATGGTGAGTGGTGCAAATTTCCCACCAATGTTTGCTTGGAAGGCTTCTGCTACTTCTGGATCCTTCAGTTTCTCGAGATCGAACTTTATTCTTGTTTGGTTATCTTTCTTGACCTTCTTTAGATGTAGCCTGAAGGTCATCATCACCAGATCATGGTCACTTCCAATGTCCGCTCCGGGAAATCTTCGAGTCTTGGCGATGTTTACACTTGACTGTATGCGCCTCTTTGCCATGATGTAGTCGATCTGACTGTGATGGTCTCCGCTTGGACTGTGCCATGTCCATCTTCTGGATACTTTGTGTTGGCCGAAGGTGTTTGCCTGCATAAGGTCGTTGTAACTAGCGAATTCCAGGAGCCTCAGGCCTCTCTCGTTGGTCTGTGCATTGCAGCAATACCCACATGTTCCTTTCCAGTTCATGCAAGCGTCCTTGCCTATCTTGGCATTCCAGTCGCCTTGCATAACCAGAATGTCTTTCTTCGGTGTTTTATCCACAACTTCTTGTAGCTGGTCATAGAAGTCTTCCACATCTGCGTCATCATAGTCTGATGTTGGGGCGTATGCCTGTATGATGGTGATGTTGAATGGAGTTGCCCTGAGGCGGATGGTGACAAGCCGGCTGGAGACTGGCCGACAGCCCATGACAGTACTCACGCTGTCTTTGTGGACAAGGAACCCAACTCCCTGCTCATGTTTGTCCTCTCTGCCACAGAGGTACAGTTTGTGGTCTTCCAAAGTAGCTGTTTCTCCAATATTCTTCCATCTTACCTCACAGGGTCCTAGGATGTTTCAGCGGTATCTGTTTATTTCATATGTAAGCTCCTCTAGCTTTCCTGCTGCTGTCAGTGTTCTAACATTCCAGGTGCCAATGGTGATGTTGTTCCTAACACGAATCTTGCTGCTCTGAGCACCAGTCGCATACCTTCCACCTCCGCCCTGGTGCATGACGGAAGGCGCGGCCCTTGTTGACCCGGGCGACGACCGAGCCTGTATGGGATGAGTAGTGATTGTCATTTTTCATGTGGTGTGTCTAGGGCAGCTGACGCCTGGAGGGGCCCAACCCTCTCCAGGCCTGACCGCTGCCGATTTCCTCCAACTAGGTGGCTCGCCTTGGTCACGAACATGTAGCCGTTGAGCTGTTGGCAGCCCTTCCGCTTGGCCGTTGACTTCGTCTCGGAAGTTCTTCCGCCCAGTGATGCCATGTTAACATCACACTATTTATCCATAGCTGGAAGACTCGTGGGGGGCGGGAGCGTCTACCTTCCCATGAAAGTCTGGAGGACTTGCCCACTGCCCATGCCCACAAGATACATACATACCCACTGCCCACAAGATACATACGCCCACTGCCCACAAGATACATACGTACATACATTTGTATTTGTTACCATGTTATAGTCTGTATACTTTATTCACACACACACACACACGCATATGTATAATATATATAGTATATATATATATATATATATATATTATATATATATATATATATATATATATATATATATATATGTATATTGAAGTGGCGTTATACTAATGTGCCGCAACAGCACCATCGTATATCATATTAATGTCAATAGATCAATCGACAACAACAATTTTTTGAAGAATTATATTTTTATTATTCAACAAAATCCACAATCAATACCGTTTTTGTAAATCAGTCAATACCGTTTGTGTAAATCATTAATCTCTATGCATTTAAATTATGACGTGTCGATAACTAATTAATCTCTGTGCATTTAATATATGATGCGCCGATAAACAATTGATCTCTATGCAGTTAAAAAAGAAACTATGTATCCTGAATCACATTAAGTACATAAAGCTTTTAAGAAAGTGCCAGAAGTGTGGTACCCGGATGTCAGATGCACTAATGCTTGTTAGATACACGATTATCCAGAAATACAGCTGAGAAGGGATATATGCTTTCAGTGTTCTTATAGTTTTCAACTATTTTTAGGGACATAAATGGAAGGATTTTGCATATTGAATCTGCACGTGTAAAGATCATATTTAGCCAAATAATCAAGAAATTACACGAAATGTCCGATTGTCCCCTTCGAATAAACATTTCATTTTTGGACAAATATACGAGTCATTGCATACTAGTGCTTTACAACCGTTTTTTTTTCACGATAGATTTATTTACGCGTAAATTCCTGAAAGTAGTCTCAAACGCGTATTCAGTTCTCTCGCAAACATTACATACATTGGCAGATTTGAAAAGAAGTGTAGTCCTGTGCCAGTTAAATCTCTAATTATTTTGTCTCGAAGTCCAAAGACTTCAGTTTGCGATATTGAGCATGTTGTCATGTAAGCGCCGTATTGTCTAATTTGTATATACAGACCAAATTTTCAAACACGATATATTTGTAGAAATCATAATTACTTTTATCTCAGACTTACATTCATGCGTTATATACTGCCTCTGACTCTATCCATTGTTTTCTACAGAAAACTGATTTTCTTATGAAAAGCTTAGGTACTGTTATGCCAACATTCTACCCAACCCAACCCAATAAATAAAAGAGAAACGTACACGAAAAATTAAAGACAGTGCTGTGTACAGTAACTTGAATTATAATGACTATTACAGCAAGATTGATGTAGCCAATTAACGTCCTGGAGACGAGTCGGCATAGTGGGGGAAACCCCACGAGGGAAATATGGAACCACTGCAGGTATAATCGAATCTCAGATTCATTCTCAGCAGCCAGTATGACGACTATACTGTAACAAATGTGATAAAAGTGTTTTCCGATTGTCAGTACACACCAATTACTTGTAGCTCTCAGCTATACCAAGTGTTAGATTATTTTTAATGGAATAAGGCTAGTAATTTCGCATTAATGCCGAATTTCAAAATAATAATAATACTGGGAAATGACGTTTACGCAGACTCCTGTAACTTAGTTATTAGCTCGCCTAATATATTTGATCCGAAAACAATCAATCAGACGCTCACGTTAAAAGAAATGATTGCTTATATTCGGGAAAGAGATTAGGAAAAACGTCCTACAGTGGCGTTTTTTCTTATTTCTTGCATTTTAAGTATATAACTGATAGATATTAACTATCGCACTTAGTATGACGTACGATTTAAACATGTATTTTACCTTTAAAACGTTTTTCTTTATCGGTCATATACATTAGCCCAATGATCAAACAATATCAGTGTTTTCATAACAAGTGGTTGAAAATGAAAATACGAGTTTAGACATTGAGTTCCCTGTCTTTATCGTCAAGTCTTTTTCTAATTGGGATGATCTTATAGCTGTATATTACGGCCAGTGATTCTTAACAGCTGTAAATATTATTCTGGTATCGATTTGACATGAAGTATCAGGAAACGTTCCATAGCAAGTGGATATAGCCTATGGGAGAATGGAAGTATCAGGAAACGTTACGTAACAAGCAGATATTGCCCATGGGAGTATGGCTATAATTCGCGTGGAGTTTCTTAACTAATATTATGCAAATTCACTTTTCTCGCGGCCTTTGAAATTCATATTTTCCAGATTTGTTTTAATTTATTTTTGTGCATACTACCAATACACGCATGCATGTCAACGGCCGTATAAAGCCATCTGTATTTTTAAAAATTAGGAGAACAATATGAAGTTCGTATCATTTTGCCAAATTTGTGCATCTTTCATATATATAATTTCTTACATATGTAATCAACCGTATATCGAGGATATCAACGGGGTTTTAGGTAGATATAAGGGCATGTTTGAATAGGGAAATGGAAACATTGTATTTTCGAGAGTTGCATATTTCCTTATATCTACAAAAAGTACATTTTATTTTTTATTTTTTTATGGCAAAAACTGTTGATTTGCATGAATTTTCATCGCCATTCTGTGTCAGTCCATTAACGAATGTACTACTACAGGGGTGTCCAACCTTTGTTGGCTGGGAGACAAACCAGATCAAATGTTAAATTAAGGTCGCGGACCACGTGAGCAAGAACAGTGCTTATCATTAATTATGTATTTTCAGTTTAATTTTTACTTTTGATAATTAAATACGAAGATCCAAAGCAATTCTTACATAACACTAATAACATTCTTATTACATGGTTGTAATAATATTGTTAAATAAGACAGTCATATATTGTGATAGATACATAAAGCATCAGCAGAAAGCAACACAGAAAAATGGAATAAGTACTAATTTAAATGCATATTTTCAAAAGGACTGCCTACATGACTGCGGGCGCCATAATGTGAAGGACTGGGCCGCATGCGGCCCGCGGGGAGTGCTTTGGACACGCCTTCACTAACAGTGATAAAAAGGAGGTTCCGAAATGATAAATTAATTTTAGGACGGCGAGGTTTTAAAAGTTTAGCTTGTATACATAATGCTTCAGGTTGTGTATTTTTTCAAATTAATAACTGTTTTCACGCGAAAATCAAGAAATTTTAAAAAAATTTCATTAACACATTTATTGCGCGGATTAATAGTGATACTTGTTGGTGTGGACATACTTTAGAAATATCACAGAGTGGTCGTATCTGACAGGCGTTGTTGTTGTTGTTGTTAAAGGGTTTAACGCCATTTTTCAGTACAAGAATAAATGACGGCCAGTATAAATGGTGGAGGATGAACCCGGGAAAAGCCCGGAAAGAATCAATGACCTAGCTTTCTCACATACTCACATTGGCCGAGCCCGAGACTCGAACCCACGCAGACAGAGGTAAGATGGCAGTGATCCGTAACGGTGAGCGCTTTAGACCACTAGGCCACTCGGGGCCCCGATTCACTGCATAACATCATTTAACAAAAGATTTAATTATTGTGATTTTTCCATGTGAGAATTTTGATTCTTTATTTCGTTTATTACTGTATCCATACGTGGCTTTTTGTGTGGCCTTGGCAAGCTTGCAGTCTAGCTTGGTAACAGAGAATACACCCAAATTACGACTATCAATGCCCAATTTCTCCATCATTTTCTAACAGGATCGTGATCTCGCCGTTTAAACAATCTTATTACTGTATTTAATGAAAATTATTTCATAAAATTTGTACCGTTTGCGGTAGAGTGTAACAGGTATACGATATTGTATGAGTGACTCAGAATATCAAATAACAACAGGTCATGTAAGTTCAGTCACTGACAATTTGCATGATTTATGTGGAAAACTAATTATAAGATGTTTATACTTGAAGCCTGTTTTTGTTCTTCTGCGTTAGTTTTAGGCATTTTTTGATGGCGCCTCCTCGTTGATTACATAAATGTATATTAGAGGGTCTCCAGTCTTGACAAAATTAAAATCTGTTCATCGATCGATCGATCGATCGATCGAGAGAACAATGAAGAAAAATGAAATAGGCCTAAATATGAAAATATTGAAATACAGATCTGAATAACACACACACACACACACACACACACATACACACACACACATATATATATATATATATATATATATATATATATATATATATATATATATATAGAGAGAGAGAGAGAGAGAGAGAGAGAGAGAGAGAGAGAGAGAGAGAGATTTCCTAAATGAGAAAAGAAAGCAGCTCCAAAGTGATATCGCACTGTAGCGATAAAAGAGATTTTTCCACTGTAGCAATATCATTTTTATTTTTATCCTCTCAATATATTGTGGCGATATTATTTTTCTCCTATCGATATATTGTGGCGATACTGTCACTATGGTAATATCACGACATATTTCAGTATCTCATTATCAAATCAATAATAAATAAATATACAGCATAATTAAGTTTGAAAAACGCTAGGAAAAAATAGGTAATTACAAATGCGACACTTAACGTTTATGTTAACTTTTAAGTTCCCTTCGTCGTGAAATGTAAATTATATACAAGCATAAGTCTTAACCGCTCCGGTGGCCTAGTGGTTAGAGCGTCCGCCTCGGATGCGGGAGGTCGTGGGTTCGATCCCCGGCCGAGTCATACCAAAGACTTACAAAAATCGTACTAACATTTGCCTCGCTTGGCGCTCAGCGTTAAGAGGTTAGTGTTAGGGCTGGTCGGCCTGGTGTCAGGATAATGTGACTGGGCGGGACATCATGCTACGTGTCTGCGGCATGATAAACTGTCACACTGCAGACATCGTAGCGATATGACTGAAAAATTGTTAAAGCTACGTTAAAAATCCAAATCACACACACACACACACACACACACACACACACACACAGCATATGTCTTTATTTTATGTTATTATTCTCTTCTTAACGGTGCCCTAGCTGGTGGAATTTTGATGTCATGACCAAAATGCCTGTTTGCAATTTAAAAGCAGCAATGATCCACGTCGATCCAACGGTTTGCCTATGCTATATAGAATTATAGTGTTCTGTAGATAAGCGAATTGTGACCTAATTTTCCCAAAGTTGACTTTGGGCATAACAATATGATATGGTGTTTTCATGCTTGACCTCGCAGCGTCAAAGAAAATCACGTAATGCAAATTGCTGTTTACACGCAAGGTGTTCTCTCTGAGCATATTCTGTCTAAATCTGTCATCAAACTTCATATAATTGTCCTTAAATTCCTCAGGTTGATTGTGTCAAATGTAATCACAGTTCTTTCCAATTAAGTGTAAGTAGACAGCGGACTACTTTTATTTAGAGTTGGACTTTCATTACATAATAAGGAACATTAGTTTGTTGGAGATATTTACCGACTAACACGCTAAACATGCAAGGATTAAGGTAGCAGCAGGAACTTTTTGAGTTTTTATATCGAACGTTTACAAAATAAGCTCCCAGACTAGGTCTTTAAGAGGGATTTAAAAAATTTTAAATCTGAGGGTGTTCGTACATTACTGGGGAGATAATTCCATAATTTTGCATGCTGCATACCTAAAAGATGGCAGTTCATGTCTGGATGTTCTTACATGGGGATCTCCACAGTGTTTACATACCTAAAACTACTAGATCAATTAATTATGTTGGACAGCTCTTCGTTAAAATTTTGAATACTTTAAGTGCCATGGTCTTTATCTTTAGGATGTGAAGAGTTGAAACATTTGTGTAGAATAGGGTTCTTTTAACTGAAGACAAATCTCTTTGCTCATTCATTGAGTTGTTCAAGTTTATTCATATTAGTGAGACTGCTGAATACCAGGTATGGGGACAGTAGTTAAGTATGTCGTGATAAAAGAGTGATACACCGCCAGTATTCCTTCAGTTGAACGTTTTTTTTTCAGGTTCGTTCGAGCACATGTAAGTTGTTTAGATGCTTCTGACAAATTTCAGTGATTTGCTGATCATAGTTTAGCATAACGTCCAAAGTGACCTCATTGTTGTTTTACTGAGTCTTCACAAGATTTATTGGCATCGCTGGAGGAGAAAGACTCAAGCTGTTCCATAGTTTCATTCTAAGTGCAATAGCTTGGAACTTATCAAGGTTTTCATTCTAAGTGCAATAGCTTGGAACTTGTCAGGTTTACTTTCATTTTATTGGTTGGTAAACCAACTAATCAGAGTATTACACTCCTTTCCGAAGTAGATTTCGTAATAGTAAAGTCGTGGTTAGCACAGGCAAATGTATTGTAATAGACATAGTTGTATAGATCAGAGTCATTTATTTAAAAGAAGATGTCATTAATAAAGATATTAAAAATTAAGGATCCAAGAATCAATCCCAGGGGTATTCCCTTTATAGAAATTTGCGCTTGAACTGGTTGAGTTTCCTGTTTGGAATTACTGTTTTCTGTTTGAGCGGGAATCTGCCATAGTGTTTGCTGCCGAATCTGATGTCCGTATGATGCCAGTTTCGGAAGGAGAAGTTTGTGGGGTAAACAGTCAGATGTCTTTGATAAATCCATCAAAATAGCTGCTGCATAGTTGTTTTGTCTAGCGCTAAACGCATGTCTTCTAGAATTCGAATTAATGCAATCTGACAGCTGAAACCCTTTTGGAAAGTAGAGAGGTATGGCTGTAAGATATGAAAAGTACTTAGTAGTCTGGTCACATATAGCTCGTTCGAAGAATTTTGATACAGTTGGAAGAATACTGGCAGGACGGCATTTGGTTTATCAAATGGGTCCTGTTTCTTACATACCTGTGCTTCCTTGATTCTTGCTGGGAAATGTTTTTTTTTTTTTTTTTTTTTTTTTTTTTTTTTTTTTTTTCAAGGCTATGGTTTGAATTTGCTTATACGAAAGATCACTGATTCAATTCAAAGTTTTCATAGTTTCGGATCCATCTCAGCTGCCTTTTTATATGTAAAGTCTTCACTGACATGAGAGAAATAAACGTGTGTAAACTTATTGAAAGTCTTGTTTATAGTCGGTATGCTTCGATGTTTATGGCAGTTTAGGTGGTCCTTTGCAACATTAACGAAGAACCATTGAAGACTCTGCTATACAGGTCTATTCTGAGATAATCACATCATTTTCATTACTTTTTGTTCCGCCTGAGCAGCATTCAAAGAAGTAAACTCTTATAGCTTCACGTCTGCTTTTGGTCACCAAATTCCGCGTTAGGTCTTTCACAAAGTAGTCTATGACTTCAGGTTACATACACACTCATGCTAAATAACTGGCTTCTGTTTGACACTATGCATTCTTCTTCATCCTACTAGTAAGCTCTCAAGTTTTCATCTGGAAGAGTACTACTACCACCATACCAAAAGAATGTCACTAAGACGTACGTTTCGCGCTCCATTGACCATGGATACTTTTAATGTTTCAGAAGAGTTTCTCGGACCACCGTTCCTTGTACACCATATATATGTGTGTGTGTGTGTGTGTGTGTGTGTGTGTGTAGTATGTACGCTGTATCAATGATATACCACGAGATGTATACATAAATTTAAACAACAAGTGGTATATAATTGATACAGCGTACATACTATACATATATTTTATTTACATCACATACAAATACACATATTTGCCCATTGAACAGAGTTAAGATATGCTCCAGGCAACTGTGCATTGACCGAGTGAATGAACTCGTCACATCTGAGAGTGTGTCCGCTACAAAATGTAGTTCTATGCCTTTTTTTGTTGTTGTTCACAATCACATTTGCAAATTGATAAGTTGATGGTTTTCTTTTTAAGTTTCTATTTTTATTCACGTTGATTAAATCAATATACGACACGCTTATGATTTAAACATCAAAGCTTGTTTTTATGAAGAAAGTAGAACACTACAAACACATTAGCTTCTTGTACACATTGGACGCTCAGGCATTCACGTACTGGCGTATGAAATTAGCGTGGAATAGGAACTAAGCGAAATGACGAACCAACAAGAGGTAATTAAAACATTTTAATATATTTACAGCTGATCTAAGTCATTATTCTGTTTTAATTAATATTACTACTGACCATAAAATTCTCATTCTCTCTCTCTCTCTCTCTCTCTCTCTCTCTCTCTCTCTCTCTCTCTCTCTCTCTCTCTCTGTTCCTTTGGACGGTTTGACTTAACTTTACCATCATTCATAGGTGCAGAGACATCGTCGTATGACACAAGCGAAAATCCCCAACGCTCGTATTTTCGTGGATTTTCTCCCGTATCTAGCTACGATAATCCACAGAGAGAGAGAGAGAGAGAGAGAGAGAGAGAGAGAGAGAGAGAGAGAGAGAGAGAGAGAAGGGGCGCGTTTGGACATTTTCAAAATTAATTATAATCGATTTTTTTAACTTTATAATAGGTTTTTAAGAAACAACAACAACAATAACAATACAGCATTAAATACGTTACAGTGTGTGTGCCTGGTAACCGACAAATTTAACTTATAGTGTCGACAGGCTATTGCAACTATGTATCATTGATATTATGAACAATGCAGATAGATCCCAAGGAAAGTGTAAACATACCGTTACGACGAACCATAGTCTTGTAGGTTACTTGGTGCAAGTTCAGTTTTTAAGGTTTTCATCCAGCCCAAATTGTTTTCTCTCTCACTCCATATTTCTGCGTATGTGGCCCCTAATACACGATAGGGGAGAGGGGAACGGAAAGAAGAAATAATTGCGTTGAAATTGTGTATCATGTTAAATTCGTTTAGAAAACGGGACTATTACTGCTTTTTATCGTTTTTTTT
>JAECUM010050873.1:0-14812 GCA_016617855.1 Megalonaias nervosa | reverse complement strand
AATAACAGATGAAGGTAACACATGAAATATCCATAAAACATTTAACAATTTGGTGTATAAAGCGCGTTTCATGAAAAAACTTTCTCGGGTGGTACGTCCTCATACAGTTTCTTGAAGCAGTTCGTATCAAAATACCTCTGCCTCACAAGGTGGAAATCGACACATTCGACAAGACTGGTGTGGTACACACTCCTGATGAACTTTACCCTTCAAGAGGTAGGCATGAGTCAGGTATGTTTGTTCGATACGTGATCGGCACAATACCACATCGTCTCTCCAATTTATTCTATACGACTGACGACACTCTCCAAAAGTGAGTTTGATGTTCTTAAAATTGTTTTCGCTCCACATATTTGCGAAGTATGACGAAATTGCTGATGTATACAATATTTCAAGTCTGTATATGGAATCTTCCATTCGGAAACGGGTGACTGCATGGTAGCTATATCTACTTTATCTTACCTTTCATTACCGTTTATACCAGTAGTTCCCAAACCCCTGGTCTCGACCCAAATCAGGTTCGCGAGGACGTTCTGCAGGGTCGCGGAGGGTGGCATTAGTTTTTGGAGGGTGGCAAAACTTATAAAAATTTGGAAACGGGGTCGTGAGGCTCAGAAAGAAAAAAATATTTTCTTCGGTCGCGGCCTAAAGAGGTTGGGAATCAATGCTTTATACCTATGTGGTTAGGCAGCCAACAGTAGGCCTACATAATACTTTTCCCACATTCTATGAGTGCACCGTATTCCCGTAATCGTTAGACATTCATATGATAAACGCGAAGTGGAAACAGGTTTTACAAGTGATGTAGCTGAATGTATAACATTTTTCTACATATACTAAAAGTCAAGATTTTCTTTTCCTCAAATATTTTGAATAGATATATTGTAAGTAATAAATGTATGAATTAAATGAAATGTATGTCATCTCTGGAGTATGTTTATGTTTTAGAACAGGATCTACATAAGGTAACTCGTGTCCAATTCCATATTGTTTAGTAAAATGACAAAGTATGATTAAAACAATATTAAACAATGTAAATTAACACTTATTTATTTTGTTAGCCTGTAATATAACAGACAGAATAATGTCTTCTAAGCCGAACCCTTGTATTAATACATCTATGAAAAATACTCTCAATTTGGTAAACAATGAAGAGACACTATCTAGTTTTAAGTTAAATTGAAGGACTTATATACAGTAAAAATTTAATGTAAACAAAACATGTTATGATGAAAAAAATTAGAGATGCATTATCGCTGTGAATATGGTTGGCATGGGTTTCGGTAAGACTAAATCAAAAAGATTTCGTTAAGTTAATTTTGTAAACTCTAAAGATAAAGATAATAAATATATATGATATTATTTTGTAATGCTTTTCTCTCATCGTTATGGTAAAACTGCCTGCGAGCATGCATTTCATGGTCTTGACAAACTGAACCTGATGAATTGTTCGACTTAGACGGCTTATGCCATGTTTTGATAATCACTTTATTTCGATTTTTGATACATATGTATGACCTGAATTCTCCGTTATTTTTTACATTCATTGATGGAACATCTCGAATGAACCAAGCTTCATAATCATATTTTACTTCAAGTTTAGGACAAATGTTTTAGCATTTGCCCTTACTGTTTGCCACTAATCAAGACAATTGGCGTATTTTGTTTTAGTATGGATGTAAAAGAAAGTATGAGAAGGCAGTAATAATATGAAATGGAGAAATATGGAAGTAAAACATAGTATGAGAAGGCAGGAAGAATATGAAATACAGCGTTATGGAAGTAAAACACAGTGTGAGTAGGCAGGAAGATATGAAATGGAGAATTATGGCAGTAAAACATAGTATGAGAAGGCAGGAAGAATATGAAATACAGCGTTATGGAAGCAAAACACAGTATTAGAAGGCACGAAAAATATGAAACGGAGAAATATGGAAGTAAAACATAGTATGAGAAGCTAGGAATAGTATGAAATACAGCGTTATGGAAGTAAAACACAGTATGAGAGGCAGGAAGAATATGAAATGCACAACTAACGGTCATGAGATTCTAGAGAGAAAAATGAAAATATACTTGCCATTAGATCTCCATATGTCGTACAAGTGACGTTGATAAATAAATAAATAAATAAATAAATAAATAAATAAATAAGACGTAGGGAATGAAGGAAAGAACTAATTAAATGATACATACATATAAGGTATTACGGTAGATAAGTAGAAGCAGGTCGATAGGAAGATAGATTGAAGGACTGCAGGTGGCTCAACTGATTAATCTTTCACGCCGTATTTTCTATTTATTTGCAAAATTATGCTAATTAAGTTATGAGTTAATTCTGTCTAAATATAAAATTATATACTACTACTAACCAGTGGTGTTTACCACAACAAAAAAAACCCCCACACCTAGTACTATTAACGCAACCATGGCTATGGCCGCCGTACTACTTCTACTACAACTGCTATTACAAATTGTTACTTGTTGTTAGGAAAAGCGCCAATAACCAGGAAGTAAAATGTGTAGTCTGGAATAACTGCTTAAAACAATTTTCAATAAGATAAGAAGAATAATCTTGGTGACCTGGTCACACTGCTATGTGGTGAAATTACAGTTTGAGTTGCATTTTCAGAATCCGATCAATTTCAGCTAACTAAGACTGTTAATGGGAAATCCGACCGAAGGACCACGTCACGATTTCTACTTTGTTTATCGTTTTTCCTTTGATTGTTTCGTTACTTTTTGTTATTCTTGTTGTTATGTCCTTTTCTTCGTAGAAATGTTGTTAAGTGAAAGAATGAATTTAACCAGTTTCCGACTAAATTTGAGGATACGTTATACGCAAAGCTTTCGCTCGAATAGACCTACAAAGTACATGTATTAACATGTATATGATTCACAACAAAGCCGTCCAGCACAAATTCTCCAGCCCATGATAGAAACAACACAACAAAGATAGAAACTGACATCATTAAAAAAGGAAAACACCTTTGTGAATGGGAAATTGTAGAGGTTTGAATAAATATTACCTGATTTCAGACCTTTCATCCGCCCTTCGTATGCTATGAAATCACTACCCAGTCCTAGAAAATCATTGTGTGAACTTAATACATGCACAAAATAATTCCTGGACTATTTAAACCAGGAAGTAGATTGCAATACTAAATCATTCGGATCTCCTTGCGAAAGTTATACTATAACTTTGCTTTTAAGGTTACACACACACACACACACACACACACACACACACACACACACACACACAGACACACACACACACAGAGGCGCGCTAGAAACACTAATGGACCGGAATAGGAGACCTGTTTTAAGGAGATCAGAAACACAAATGGTAAAATTTCTACTTTCTTGGTAAATCAGCGTTTAGTAGGCTTCTCATATAATATTTCACGACAGCACTCCGCAAATCCTAAAAATCATTTTTAATTTACTTTTCGTAAGTAATATTACAGACATTTTGTAGAATGGACTATTCGGAGACGGGGCAATTCGGAGACAGACAAATCACATACAAAAACACGATAAATGAATTGATTTTTTTTTAGAACCTAATCCATTTTAATTTTGGGCACTTCTCCGCCATATAGCGATGTTAAGCTGTCTGCCTTCGAAGTATCCCCTCCCCCATGGAGTCCGAAAGTTTTAAAAAGATTTTATGCGTATATGTATCCTCCAAGATATGTAAATGTTTGTTTATTTCGTAAAAATCAAAAAGGATTTTTATTGAAAAATTTATTTAGATAGATGTTTTTGATCAAGGGTTTCTCAATTTATATTTCTTTATTTTTTGCTGTTCATGATATTAGATGATACGTGCTCATATGGTCCCTGTATATCATGTCCCTATATTTTTCTCCCCATTTTTAGAAAACTTTATTATTATTATTTTAGATGGCATGTACTTCCATTCGGAGACAAATAGCCTTGTGACAGGTTTCCATATCATTTTTCTTAAATTTATGTGATACTGGCCAAGGATCTACCCTACAGTCTTGTGTATGATATGTGTATATTCTTATGAGGTTGTGAAACTACTATATTATTTTCAAGTTTGGACTAGCCCTCGAAAGATCCAAATTATGGCTTAGTTTCTTTTATTTAGTTGATAAAATATCACTGAGAAAAATACAAGTAAACGCTACCCGTATATGTTGGTTTTTTCTGGTCTCTATCCGAGTAATTCTTTGCAATATGGCGAGACCGGAGTTTTGTATGTTTCAAAATACATACATACATACATACATACATACATACATACATACATACATACGTACATACGCAAGCACGCACGCACTCATGCATGCATACATACATACATACATACATACATACATACATACATACATGCATACATAAGCAAGCACGCACGCACTCATGCATGCATACATACATACATACATACATACATACATACATACATACATACATACATACATATTTGATTTTTATTTGACAGTGTGTATACATATGTATTCATAATTATTGTTCTTTTCTTCATGCTTTCGGTCATATCTTAATCCAGACGGTATCACTGAATAATAGTAAGTGTCATTTAATACCAATATAGCCCATATAATTAGGCGATATCGTAATGTCTACTCAATAAGACATAATCCGTCACTGGGTAGTATTAACACTTAACACGTTCAGTGAAGCAATTTCCTTTTATATATCTGTAACAGCCATCTGTCTTCGAGTTGGGAGTAGTTGAATATCCACCGGATGAACGTTGAACATGCACTTACAGGCGAAACTCCGCCACCGTAAAAGAAGAAATATCTAGATTTGATCGCCGTCTTAATTGCATTGTGCGCAACTATGGTACTTATAATTCTATTGTTTACAAAAAGCACTTTTTTAACGACAATAGAAATTTTGAATCTTGAGTAAGAGTTAAAAGGGGGTTTCTGCTTCAAAGATCCCTATTTTTCCAGAACAAATAGAAATTTCCACGACCATACCCCTGTCCGGATACCCCCGACCATACCCTAGAATTTTTTTCGGGACGTCATTGATTGGTTGGTGATGTGCGAATCTGTTGGGCCTCTCATCGTGAGCTTTTTATATTTGTCGAGGAAAATTTGGTGTCTTTGATCCAGAAACAACCCTTTTCATCTAGTAGGCCCCTACTATAACATGAATCATGTTGGGGTTTTTTTGTTTGATATTTTATAATTTTAGATAAAATTTGTATTTGACATGACATTAAGTTTAATCTGACGACAACGAGTCAAGGAAAAAATAGTCGAACTTTCGGTAACCTAATGCAAATGTATCAATTCCTTTTTCAGAATATCATTTGTCATCAAAGTTATTCAATCCACGTTTAATGATTACATCAGTTTCTAGCTTATGATGATTTGATCCAATTGCCATCATCGGAACGCAGCTAACATCACCATCTAGCGCAGATTTATAATCACCAAATCCTAATCCTTGATCAACATTTTTTTATTCCCTTTGCTCGTTTCTTAACTTTTTGATTTGCCAGTTTTAAGCAGTACATTTTGCTTCGCAATCCAATGAATTCTGAAATTGGAATGAGGTTTGTTTTGTCCTTAAACTTTCCGATTACTCTTTTGTTGTCGTTGTTCTGAAATCCACTGTCTTTCGGATAATCCGACAAATCAAATAAATCTTTATTATCAAAGTTCCCTGATACAGATCTTCTGTTTCAATCTCATGCATCAACGAATCAGTATCCGTAAACATTAATTTACTTTTGGCCATTGCTTCTTGACAAAATTATAATGAAAATCGTACATTAACCATTTTGATAAATCTAAAACAGAAGCACCAACAAATGTCGGCTTATTCAACTCTAAGTTTGTTTCTTGTCGTTGTATTGCAACAAGACTTTCGTTCAAGATTTTCATGCTAACGAAATCATCCGAAGTAACAAGTTTATTTTGTCGATCAACGTCATTAATAATTTCAACACAGACGCGTTTTCGAACATTTTCAGTGGGGGGGGGGGCGGGGGCGATATGGTGACAGTGGGACCTTAATGTTAAACAAAGGTGTTTGCATTATGGCGACAATGGGAATTTAATATGGGAACAAATTGGGTCTGTATAGCGACAAGAGAAAATTAAGATAGGGAATGTTTAGCGACAGGGGGAATTTAACATATGGCCTGTATAGCGACATGGGGAAATTGAACAGGGTCGGTCTGTATAGCGACAAGGGGAAAATTGAACATTCAACAATACAAGAAAGACACATATACAAAGAAACAAATACACAAATATGGCAATAGAGAATAGACATCTTTTCTAGACATATGAGTGGACATGAAAAGGTCCTTTGGTTTTCTTCTAATTTCTGTCATTCTTTCTTCTCCACCAACTTCTCATCTTCTCCAGGACATTCTTCTTCTTCTTCTTTTTCTCATCCTTTCATCAATGTTTAGCTACAACTTGTGGAAAATCCTATGGAAAACCCCAGAATCTATTCATAGCCTCAGCTGGTTTGACTATCAAGTTTAAAAACCCTAGTATATATTTATAGCTACAACTTGTGGAAAGCCCTATGGAAAAACCAAGTCTACATTTATAGCCTCAAAATTTCGAGCTTCAATGACGTCACCGTACTTGACACAAGGGGAATAATGACAACAGTGTTGCAAGTGGCTGACCTGAATTCGCGCTACTGAAGGTAGGTAGGTAGGTGAAATGAATTTGATAGGGATAAAGGGGGTTTTATAGGGACAAACAAAGACCAATACACACACTCACAAATACAACACACACACTCCAAACGTTATGTGTTTGCTTAGAATGTAAACGAAGAAGATGAAATTTCACAAAATAGACTATCCCTTACACCACAAAAAATACTATCCATCACATTAATTATACCATTTAACATACCCCTAAACACACTATCCCAAAATTCTATTTTCTTATCTCAGAATCTAAACGAAGAAGTTGAAATCTCACAAAAACGACTATGCCTTACACCACAAAAATATTATCCATAACACCACTATCCTATCCAACATATCATAATCACTATCCAAAATACCTTGTGTTCGATTGGAATGTAAGAGAAGGAGATGAAATCTCACAAAATATCTATCCCTTACACCACAAAAATACTATCCATTACACCCGCTTTACGATCCATTATATCATATTCATTATCCAAACGCGCTGTTAGCTTAAAATGTAAGAGAAGGAGATAAAATCTCACAAAATAGACTATCTCTTACACTACCAAAATTACTATGTGGAACAACGCTAGTGTCTATTTATAGTTACAACTTGGAGAAAATTCCTATGGAAAAATCCACTATTTATAGACACAACTTGTGGAAATACCTGTTGTAAAATGCTGGTATCCATTTACAGCTACAGCTTGTGAAAATTTCTATAGAAAAACCTGGTATCTATTATTCTTCACAATTTGTGGTAAAATCCGATGGAAAAACCCAGTATCTATTTATTGCCTCAACTTGTGTGACGATCCTATTTAAAAACCCTAGTATCTATTTATGGCTACAACCTGTGGAACGTTCTATGGAAAAACTCAAATCTATAATCCTCAAAATTTCTAGCTTCAATGACGTCACTATACTGGATGCTAGGGGAATAATGGCAACAGTGTTGCATGTGGCTGACCTGAATTCGCGCAACTGTAGGTAGGTAGGTGAAATGAATTTGATAGGGACAGAGGGTGTTTTATAGGGACAAACAAAGACAAATACATACACACATGTCCCTCATTATGCAAATCATGTAATTCAACATGTTAATCGAGATCAACTACGAAATATCCAACATCATCTGGCACTTTTCGATCAGTCTCCGAACGAAATTTTTCTGGACTAATCCAGCGGAATCCTCCAAATGGAATTTTTCTGACATCTCGTAGCCATACAAATTATTAGAGTCAAGATAAATGATATAAATAGACTTAATTTCAGGATCATACCCCAACACGTATTTGTTGTTCGCTTTAGCATACGTTTTCGTGATAACACTTATTCCGCCTCTGATTCCAAGTTCAATAAAGTTGAACATGTCAACGTCAGTCAATAATTCCAACTTGACCCAGCTAAACTTTAGCAACGCACACCAACTTAAACCTGGAGCAGGATAATACTAACACGGATATAATCCGTAATTGTTATAGCTTACTTTTCTAAAGTTAACGAAAACGTCAGCGAGCAACAGCACGTCTGTCATCAAGTACAGAAAGTGGTAATCACCAAAAACAATTTATTCGCGTATTCATATTGTTTTTCAGTAATATTCTCCATTTTAACCGAAGAATAAAACATATCTTTGCCAGGCAACTTTGTTTCATTGATCTTGCTCCAATCATCAAGAAACTCGTACGGAAAGACACCTTTTTGTTAGCCAGTTATACTTTTCATCGAATAATTTTTTAGACTGTTGAATTTATCACAACCTTTTCCTAATTCATTCAACGAAGCTGCCATAAATTGAAGGCTATCAATAAATCTCAACTTGCCAAGAGCAGCTGACACATATTTCTCGAAATTATTCGGAATACACTTTACGTTGTTGTAACGTTTAAGACGATCTCGAATTTCAGAATCTCCGAACGCTTCAACTATCATATGAGAATCATATCCTAGGAAATTGTGCAGTACAACAGGAATGAAACCCGGAGCTTTATAATGCAAGTTGTATTTGTCATGAGCCGCACCTCTGTAAGATCCTGCAATATGACAACGATCTTTAACTCGATCATCGCCCAACGGAGCTTCACAAATATGGCATTAATAAAATCAGTTTCTTGTTCGCTCGTTAACCGTTTCATGTTAACGATTCTGCTTAAAATATATGAGATACGATAAGCTTCTTCAATCTTTTTCAATCAATTTTTTTAATAGCCACTTTGCAGGATCCGTTCCTCGATAAACCTTAATCGGAACTGATAAACTAGAATCAGCAGCACTAACAATTTTATAAGCTACCCCACAAAGAACATGATTTTGTGTTTGTCTTGTACTTGATTTATCAGGCTTATTTTCTGTGCCAAGTACAGGCTGAAGAATACACTCGAAATTATAAACGGAACTTTCATTTTATGGTTGTAGTTTTTAAATTGCAAGATTTTATCTTTTTTGCTGGGCATTGTTATTCGTTGAATGTCAACACAATATTCAAGATATTTTCTAAAGATTTTTCAGATTTACAACCATGGAAACACCTGTAACAAAAGTGTTTTCTTTCTTAATGTTTATTGTATTGTTTTCCAACTTATCCGTTAAAGGTTTTGATCCAAACGTAATGATCTTTATAAAACTATAGTGTTATTGTTTTCTGAGATGCGGTTTTTGAAATTTACCTTGGGTAAATCTGATCTTTTTCGTCTACGCCAAATACGTTTATTGAAATATTATTCTGCTGTTAGAAATTCGGAATCTGATTTTCAGCAACAGGAAAATCGATCTGATTAAAGTTTAACTTGTGGACGTGATTAATATACTTGTTAACTCGATCTGCAATATCATCAACAGGATACAATGCTGAATGCACAGCCCATTGAAAACATCTGTTGTTGTTCTTAACGTTTATTAAGCATTTTGAATTTTTTATTTTTGTTGGAAGATCGACATACAAACTTCCACGTAATGAATTATATTTCGTTGTATTAAACAGGATTTCAGATATTGCTGCAAACTTCCGAGCAGAATCAGATGCAGTATATTCCTCAATTTTCTTCCAAATTTCCAGATGAATTTCGTTGGACAACATTTTGAGATCTGTCCCAATTAAAACTCGTTTCGATTTTGTTGTAATATGCGGATCTGCAAGTTCTTCGTCAGAACTTGTTTCAGTTATGTGTAACTTTGTCAGCAGCACACGATAGTGTACTAGAATCTTTAATCCTTTGTGTTTGTGAAGTTTGCGTTTGATTGTTGGTTGAAGAAGATGGAACAGATTTATAGAAGAAAAGTTTGTTAGAACAAGTTGATTGTCCAACTTGTACCTGTTGTCGAATCCAACAAAAGCCGTAGCAAATTTTGAGGCAATGTTTGTTGAGGCAATGTTTGTTGTTAGGCTCGGTTTCGCAGTATCACGCAATTTTAACATAATATATTATAGGTTTATTGTTTCTCAGATTCAGTGTCAGACATAAAATCAAAAGAAATCTGAAATATTATCAGTTAGAGATTAGGATTTACTATAAGAACGTCATGGAAAAAATACTATCTAATGATCTTATGGCAAGTGCTAAAGAGCAAGAGATGTCTGCGTGGGTTCAAGTCTCGGGCTCGGCCAATGTGGGTCCGTGAAAAAGCTTGCCAGTAGCTTCTCGTGGGTCGGCTGTTCTTTCCGGGGTTTTTTCCGGGTTCTTCCTCGACCATTGATACTGAACGCCATGTATAGCCTATCTTGTGCTGAAAAGTGGCGTTAAACCCTACAACAACAACACTAATCTCTGAATTCACTGCTCTTGATTTCCTAATTATCTGTCTCCGAATTGCCCATTATCCGAAATGACCGTTTCTGAATGTCCATCTCCCAACTGAATTAGCCAAATGAAAATGCAGCTTTTAGAGATCTGAAATTGTGTTAATTCGTTCGGAACACATTGACGTTCTTCAGCCATACTGCTCAGTCTCCCAAAAGCGAAGATATAAAACTTCACCTGATTGGCTGATAAAATTAGCGATTATTGTAATAACAAAGGTCATTAGAACATGACCCCTAAGAGACCGCTGTCAGATCTTCACGTGGGACAGTTGAGATCTGAGTTTAATCAGATTGTTAAAGTTAGGAAGTACAACTCGTACAACTGAGAATCTGCTGCAAGAGAGACAACTCCGTTTGATATTGCATGCAAAGCTGCGAGATAAAAGTCAAATGCAGCTGAAACAAATGCATTATAAATATACCAGTTCTTAAAATTACATATTTTCCTTTTGTTATTATAAACATTAAATTCTATGCGAAGAATATTTATATACATTTATATGTACAGAAGGGAAAATAAAATATTTGAGCAGATATCGAAAACACGAAACATCGAAATCTGAAATTAATTACATCAGTTAACTTGTCGTTATGTAATACGAGTCTTTAATTGTAGTTTTAATATGTTTAGGATATCTGGTAGTGACGAAAATATGTTAATGATTAATAAATTATTTTACTCGTGACTTTAACCAAATCTGCCAGTTGATTCAGATCATAATTCGCTTCGTGTTCCTTCTCCTTCCACGGTTCACTTGTAAAGGTAGTACTAGAATACTGACTATAAATGAGGGTTGCTGAACTCAGTTTTATAACAAACAAAATACTTAAGAGAGAGAGAGAGAGAGAGAGAGAGAGAGAACTGGCTTACTTTCACTAAAGTCTCATACTCAAATTTAAATTTTTTAATATGTTCTTTATATTTTGTTTACAATAATAATTTGTTTTCACTGAAGACTTAAATTCAGCCATCTTAAATTTGAATTCAAATGGATAGAATATCATGTTATGACGGAGACAACTTTTAAGGGTTTTTCTCAGATTTTTGAAATTCCTCAACCTTTTATTTCAAGAATAAAGATATTCTTTGGTATACAAAATTTATAACTTATGAATTATTTTAATCCTCCTAACTATCTCAAACGCTGACCAAAATCAGAATAGTGCCAAAATGATCATAAACAAGGTAATACAAACTCTTAATCTGAGGACAAAAATTTATCCATGTTTTATATATACTTTGAACAATTTAGGAGGTACATGTACTTATACATACATACATATGTGTCTGTGTTATAAGTCGCTGGTACATACAAAAATATAGCAGCAACCCTATGAAAGTTGACTTTCATGTAAACGTGTAGTTCCTAACATTGTCACTTGTGAGATGTACCGGTGTGAATTCATTTAAAGTGAAAGGGAGTTAATTCAGTTTGTCTCCAATTACAAGGACAGATTCAACTCTATACCGCTCTGTGGTAATTAAGTTTCTACTTATATCTAGATTATCTGATTGGCAAATTTTTATAATGGCTAGGAATTTAATGATGATTAACATACTTGCCTTAACAAACTCACAATAAAATTATCCAGTTCAAGCGCAGGTGCCTCTATCCCAGGATGCTTCAGGGGAAAGACAAAGCTGCTAAAAATCGCTGGATCATCATATATTTTCCTGGAACCTAATATCAAGTATGCCTATTGTTTTGTCAACACTTAACTCTGCGGGTTAAATCTTAAATTTCAAAAACGGATCTTAACAATTATTGTATTGGGCGCAACCGTATTGATAGAGAGAATTACACTTCTATTACGTACACACATGTGATGAGAACATCTGTGACATTTGCAGATATGCGCTTATTATGACCAGCAGTACCGCATTTATCCAAATATGAGTTTATTAACCGTATTGTGCGCATATTATGTCAAATGCAGTAGAGATAACGTTGTTGGAGGCCGGATTTTTCGATTAAGTCTGCACTACAGGAGTAATAAATAACTTACTGCTACTTACGGTTGTAAGAAAGTCATAGTCACAATATAATATATGGAACATACACAATTTCACTTTGCTTGACAAAAGCAATGTCGGACAGCTTTGATCCTCACCAAAATGTGAACTGAAAGCGATGGGTGCTGTACAAAGCACACCGCTTGCAACAATTCACTCCATGTGACCTTAAAGAAAGTCCATCAATAATGGGTCATAACTCCATTAAATTGTTTTTAACAAAATATAAAACATGCTTGGAAAACACCTTTGTGCATGGGAAGCTAAAGGCTTGAATAAATATTATCTGAGCTCTGACCTTTCATCCGCTCTTGTTATGCTATGAAATCACAACCCAGTCCAAGAAAAACATTGATGAGGCTAGGATGCTGATGCCAGCAGAAACAAGAGCAGCAGCAAGAGCAGCAGGATCAAGAAAGAGTTTTAGTAGATTGTAGAGTGGACACCAAGGAGTTCACCTTCTCCTTCTGAAGAATCAGACCGTATCCTTTAGGAAAACCTGCACCGAGACGGTACAATCAACCTCGCAGACGTTAAGAGATTGCCAAAACCTTAAAAAGCAGCCCTTTTCAAGGCTACCCAATAATCTCTAGAACAGAAATACTGCTCTATTGCCAAAAGTTTTGTTGGTGTAATGGCTAGTGTTATGGTGTGTGTGTGTGTGTGTGTGTGTGTGTGTGTGTGTGTGTGTGTGTGTGTGTGTGTGTTTGGTGTTGAATGGACGGTATTTTTGTGGTGTAACGAATAGTCTATTTTTGTGAGATTTCATTTCCTGCTCTTAGACTCTAATCTAACACAGGACGTTTTGGGATAGTGTGTATAAGGGGTGTTGTATGGTATTGGGGATATTGCATAGTATAGGTAGTGTGATGGATAGTATTTTTGGGGGTGTTGGATGGTATTTAAGGTTTGTAAGAGTATGTCTGTGAGATTTCATCTCCTCCTCTTACACTCTTACTTAGGCTCTAAGCTAACAAAGGGCGTTTTGGGCAGTTTCCACTAAAGTCGGTATGAGTTTAGTAATTTCAGCACAACTTCAAGTCTTGGTAATTTTTTAAAATTTATTTCCTGATTATTTCCAGAGTCCGCTAAAGTCCGGTGAAATTTCAGAATTATTGCAATTGTTTTTGCCATTTCTGCCTCCCCCCCCCCCAAGATCTGGTTAGTTATCAGTTTCCATTCAAGTCCGTTAAATTTTCGGAATTTTAGTGCAATTTTTTTAAGTCAAGACAATTTGAATATCAACTTCCGGAGTTTTTCCCACTTCAGTTTGGGACATTATGGTAATTTTAGTACTACGTTTAGACCAAACCAATGTAATCTAATGTTCCGCGATATGTTCAGTCTTCGTTAAATTCTGGGAAAATTTCGTAATTTTAGTGTTGCATTTAGTCACATCCATTTTGGCGTTGGTGTTCTCCTTGATTATAGCTATTTATAGCATCATTAAAATTATGCAAATTTATGAGCACCGACAACATAATTTCAGGTCTAGGTAATGCTTTGTATATAAATCTCGGATACAAGAATATAGTCATTATGCAACAGGTACTGAGTACACACGTGTGCAATCTGAGGTCAGCCACTTCTAACAATGTTTCTATGTAGCCCAAATTGAGGTTAACCACATGTAACACTGTTCCCATTGCCGTGACGTTTGGGTCTCAATGGTCCCATCCATGTTAACCCAATGGTAACATTGAACGACAAGTGACATTCCTATGTTGAATTCCCATTGTCCCTTGACAGTTCCACCGTGTTCAATTCCCATTTGGGTCTAGACAAGCTCACCATGTTAAATTCCCGTTTGGGTCTCAATCGCCCCAGGGGGTAAATGACGATATAATTCCATATGGGTCTCAATCTCCCCCTACTACTACTAACCGAATGATATTTGTTTGCGAGTAGCAGCGTCAACGGCCCTAACGAAGGGCAAACGTTGAAGCATCAACACTACGCAGATCATATTTCGTTTAGCCTGTCCCTTGCTTTGTTCTTGTTGCCCCGCCACGCTTGCGCAGCACCTAATGCGTTCCGACTGCGTTCTGTCTGGTGCGGACATAGCTTGCAGTTCGTAACCTTTAAAGGTATAGCACACGCCTTACAAGGTGAAAGTGTTGTTGTTGTTGTTGTTGTTGTTATAGGGTTTAACGCCATTTTTCAGCACAAGATAGGCTATACATGGCGGCCAGTATTAATGGTGGAGGAAGAACCCTGGAAAATCCCGGGAAGAACCACTGACCCACGAGAAGCTACTGGCAGGCTTTCTCACGTACCCACGTTAGCCGAGCTTGTACTCGAACTCACGCAGACAGAGGTGAGATGGCAA
>JAECUM010050871.1:0-10570 GCA_016617855.1 Megalonaias nervosa | reverse complement strand
CATGTTTGCCATAGCTGTTAGGGCTGTATGTATTAATAATAAAACGTCAATTTGCATTAAACCTACACCAGAATAATATATTTCTTTTTTAATGAAATCACTGATAATGTAATATGATGCTGCTAGTTTTTGATGCGGTTTATTGTTTGCTATAACTTCATGCTCAGTCTTTGTCCAATCATTCTGCATTCTACCGATCTTATCTTGTACCAGATAAGCTTTTTAAGGTTAGCAAAATGAGCACTATTAATCTTATTATAATACTTATTATATTATTAAGTATTATAATACTTTTCAAAAATACTTTGCTAAACGCTGTAATTTTTGTCATTTTATCAGCCTTAAATGATGAATCAAGTGGCCAGATTGTTTTATTATTAATATCTTTCATCTCGTTTAGCTCATTAGAAAACTTATCAAAATCGGTCTCAATATTTTCAATATCTGATAGTGCACTATAAACTTCTTCAGGTGTAAAAGATCTGTTATCAAAATATTTTGCTAACACGTAGTATGAGGTTGCAAAGATTTCAGCATCTTTCTGCATATTATTGATATCAATCAGTGTATCAACATCTTCATAATCTAAACCAATCTGTTCATGAAGATTTCGTTTAACAAATTTGTCTCTTACAAGCTTATTACGAAATAACGCAAACTTTCTTTTTGACGAGTGCTCATCAAGCACCTTCATTTCTTCCTTATGCTTGTTATCAAGAACTGCATTTTGTTTATCGTCAGTATCAAACTTTCGTCGCTTAATCATTTTTGATGTAACGACATGTTTTATTATACCACTATCAAGCTCATTTATTGTAGCATGTAACAGATTTCTATTTCTATTTCTAATCTTCCAGACTCTTTTTATTGCAAAACTTATTCAAAATATCATATCTGTTAAGTAAATCAGTAAACTGCTTATGTCTTATGCGTTTTCCTGATAAAAGATTATCAGCAGGGGCTTCATCAACCTGAATTTTTCTTTCTTTCAAAAATATTAGTGTTTGTGTAGCATTTTTCTGAGGATCTTGTAATCCATCAAACAATATTACTGCATCATCAAACAACAGACTAACAAAATCTCTAGCGAGTTGTATTACTCATTCTTTTTTTACATTTATTGTTCATTTATTAAACAGGTTAGAGAAAAAAATTTCAATCATCAATAGTAAATAATTGCCAGGCTGATAATCCTGGATTAGGTCCATCTGCTTTATTGACATGAATTCGGAAATATTTATATTTAACAGTTGGAGTTGGATTTAATATTTGTTCGCGACATGTACTTCCAACACGAGTGTATGGCGTTGAATATAGCGGTATATATGTAAAAAATTATCATTAGAGCCTCGTAATTCCCAGTCATATATTTTTTTTTGCGTTTTTATTATCACGACCTCGAACTATGAATTTCCAGATGCAGATCGGTGATGGACATTCTCTCTGGATCCAAAAATCAGCGTTAACACCGTTTGTTATTTATTCATTAATATCTATTCCACCTGGCTGGTTCCACATAAAACAGTACCATGGACGAGCAATACGACCATAAACGCTACTTGCAGAAACAATATGCCCACTCCGATTATTTGTATAAGAACTGAGCACAGGAATGTAACCTACACTACCTTTTACTCGTTTGGTTTCACTAGTTTTAATGTCAACATAAAGCTTATTTGTAAGATGTGTTGATTCAGCTGGAAGAAAAGACGAGCTAATACAATTTTCACCCATATCTATTGGTTCTGTTATAACTCCGTCCTTTTAGTTTACAGTATAATCTTTTAAAACTTTAACGCTGACAGCATGATCGTCCGCGTCTTGTGGTAGTATTGTTTGAAGACCGGTAAATACACCTCCATTCATATTTATTTATCTGTTTTGATTCATTGCGAAGCCTTCAAGCAGAGCATATTTTTGTAATTTTATATCTAGCTGACCAAAACTAACTGCATCGCCTTTATATCCTCTTCTTGAATTGTTAAGGGGAGACCAGTTATTTTATTATTGTTTATATTAATGTTACCAGTCATTGTTCCTCTGACAAACGTAATTTTGAATCATCAAAATTTTCAGTTGTTTATAACTAACAGCCTGTGTGTCATCAGGGTTAGTTGTTAACGGGTACGTTGTATCTAAACCAACTATCTTTTTATTATTCATATTGAGGGGACCTGTCATTCTGCCTCCTTTTATGTTCAGTTTTGCTACATCAAGAGTTTGTAGCTGACCAAGAGAAACAGCCTGTGTGCTGTCAGGTTTAGCTGGCGGATATCCGGTTTCTAAACCCGTTATTTTATTGTTGTTCATATTTAAATCACTATGCATTTTATCACCAGCTCGTGATACCTTACCATCTATTTTTTGTTTTATTAATGTGTCATCATATGATGAAGTTATACCTTTTGATTCTCTTCCGTCTCCAACCAGTTGTCCAAATTTTGTGTAGCAAGACATTATTTTTTTCTTGTTATATAAAAGTATATGAAAGATGAACATAATTAACTTTCATTCAGAGAACGCAATAAAAAAAGAAACATAATTTTGTTCTTCCTGACTGTTATTACCTAATTGTGGGTAGAACAGGTGGTGGCAAGACAAATTTGCTTTTCAATCTACTTATTAATGGAGGATTTAATAATGACAAAGTTTATATTGATACTGTTAACTCACAGCAAGATAAATATCAAACAATTATGGATTTTAATGATAAGTTAAAAAACGAGTTACGGGCTAATGATGACTTTTTTGAGATAATGACACCTGACGAGGTTATACCAGTTACGGATATGGATTCCGATATTGATAAAATAATTATGTTTGATGATAATCGTCTTGAAAACAAGGACATGCAAAAGATAGCTGAATACTTTTCGCTGTCACGAAATAAACGATGCAACACTATTTATCTTTCACAAGGCTATTAGAATGTACCAAAATTTATAAGAAGAAACGCTGAGTGTTTTATTTTATTTCCGAACATAGACAACAACATAGGTAGAATTGCGGCTGAGCATTGTGGAGATGTCAATAGAGATAAATTTATTAATCTTTATCATACAGCGACGTCAAGCGCCAGTTGTGCCTGCAACAAGTATAATTCGTTTTTATTTGACAAAGACGCGTCAGATAACAAGTTTAGGTTTAGGAAAAATATAACCATGCCTCTGATGTGATCTAATTTTTATGTAACATATTTAATAAGATGTCATTTCATCAGCAACAGGATATATTACAAAAGTTAATTGCTCAGCGTGGATTTTTAAAAGAGGCCATACAAGAAGAGCACCTTGGAAAACTAAAGTCAGCAGAGGCAGCAGAAAAGTTCTTGAAACCAATTACTGAAGCTTTAATTGGGGAAACAAAGACAGAGGATCCAAAGATAAATTTAGAATCTGTTACTGATGCAAGTCAAGATAAAGCAATAACTGCACTGAAACAGACGCAGAAAGAACTTCTTGATTAACAAACTGCACAGAATGCTATTTTAAATAATATTCAACTACAGCTTGGACAAAGAGATTCTGACAGAAAGTTTTGGGGTCAGCAGCCAAAGTTTCTTGCCTTAGGTCAGCCTGATTCTACAGAAGAACCATTAATAGAGGAAGGCGCAATAGGTGGACAAGAAGAAGTGAAAGGTGTATCCCATAAACTTGGAGAAGGAGACCCACATGAAAAAGAAGAAATACAAGAGAAAAATGAATTTTATAAAAAGCTGAATGATTTAGTAGAAAATAATAAACCAGTAGTAGATTTTTATCCAAAGTTTGAAGAACTACATACCAAATGGAGCTATGAAGGTCTATATAAACTAAGAGAAAAGATAATAGATATTAATTAAAAAAGAAAGGAAAAAATGAGAAATTAAAAAAGGACCACGAGAGGTCTATAAATTACAGACAAAATGTTTTAGACAATGTTCATGAAAGTAGAAGAGGTATTGACACTAGTAAAATGAGGTCTGGAACCGGTATAAACCTTATTTCAAATATAACAGAAGTTATTGATAAACTGATTCTTCTGATATCAATCAAAGATGCAGGAAATACAGGAATATAAATTGACAACGAAATTGAAGAGATTTTAGATTACTTGGTTGAAAATGGAAGATTAACTAACAATGAATATAAAATACTTTACAGAGATCTTGTGGATTTAGTCTAACGTTAAGTAATAATGCAGACTGAAACTTACTTATTGATTCAAAATTATCAGCAGAGACATCAACCAATTTCTCAATTACCTATACACCACCCTCTGAGCTAGATCCAAAATTGTCGTATGAAATTGGATTAATATCAGCAGAAATTTGGATGTCAATATACAACGTAAAGAAAGACATTAACGATGACTTTACATATAATTCTGACGCCCGAGGTAGCGTAAAAATACCACCGGGTGCTTATAATGTTGCAGATATAAATAAAACACTTAAGCATCTTTTAACAGATCAAGGTGTCAACGCTGATAACTTTTTGCTCGAGCCAAACTATAGCACACTTCGTGCAGCGATAACTCTAAAAAAGTAACTATATTGTAGACTTTTCTACAGACACCTGTACAGACTCGCTATTAGGCTTTAACAAGAAGCAGCATGGTTCTTCCATTGCGACTATAATTATGTTTGAGGGTGAAAAACATGTAGATATAACAGAAGTTAACAGTATTTTAGTAAATCGCTCAATAGCTAACGGCTCTTACACAGCAATTGGAGGCAGATGACAAACAATATACTCGTCTAGACTAGATGTCCCTCCAGGCTCCTTAACGCAACTAACACCAAGAAGTATAATTTATTTTCCGATTATACTTATTAACCAAATACCGTATATCAGAGTGACACTTACTGACCAATCAGGAAAGCAAATAGACCTTAATAACGAATGCGTTACATATTGGTTACATTTGAGGGCAACAAATAAAATAGTGTAGTAAATATTTATAACAATGAGAAAAATCGCTGACCGAAAGAAAGTTGTAGCGGAAATATATTTGGTGATATAGCAGTATTTTTTGGACGTCATGTACCAGGTATAGCACAAAAGGTTGCACCTATTGCAATTGAAGCTGGTAAGTCTTTAACGACAAGGACCGCATCCGGAGTAGGCACCGCGGTGGGTAAGAAGATAGCAGAAAAAATAGAGGGCAGTAGCAGCCCGCAAGCGGGCTCGCCGACACGAGAAGAAATTAAGCAAGCAATATCAGACATTGCTCCATCTAACTCAGCAAAAACTGCTATGATAAGAACGGCTAATAGATTACTGTCGCCGGAAGGAGAAAGAATAATAAAAAAAGTTAGAAGACAACGCGGTTATTGTACCTAGTAACGTAGCCATGTTCTAACGATATTGAATTTGATGTAAAGTTTTTTTAATAATGTCAGTAAGAGATTACCTTAATGTAAAAAAGTCATTGATTTCTGATGACCAACTGGTTACAGAGTTAGAATACATAGAGTACCTGGATGATCAGTCAAACAACATGAACGCGTGAGGTACTAGGAGAATTATGACAAGAGATGAAGATATTTACCTACTTCCACATAAAGCTTTTCTTGAGGTTCGTGTAAAAATACAAACAGCTGGTGGTGCTGCGCATCCAGATGGAACACAAATTTCACTAGTAAATAACGGATGGTCTCTATTTCAGTCTGGACAATATCAACTTGGAAACAAAACAATAGAGGATATTTCACTTCGTTTGCCAGTTGCGAGCACGATCTTAAGTATAATTGATTATACAGAAGATTATTCAAGAAGTGTGGCAACTAATATGTTATGATTTAAGGATACAGGAACTGGTACAACTAGTCCAAATTGAAGTTCACCCGCCGTGATACTACCTGTAGCAGGTGCTAACAATGGAGCGACAGTTACAAATATTAGGAATGTTGTAATTGATCTGGCATATGAGGTTAAAATTGAACCATCAGCGGCTGCTGCCGACATAGCAGCTACTGTTGTGGTGCTAAACAACCTATTTAGATACTGGGGTCTAACGGAAATTGCAGCTGGAGCAAATCAGGCAGAAGCACTTGCAGCTACAAGTAGGTTGGTTCAATATCCAAGAAAAAGTATAAATTTTAATGAAGGATTTGCAAAAAGAAAAATATTTACCAACGGAAACAACCAGGTAACCATGTTTCTTCCACTAAGCTCTGCATTTGGATTTTGCAGAGACTGCACAAAAGTTTTTAGAGGTGTTAAACATGCTATTATTCTTCAACAAGCAGAAAAAAACAACTTGATAATGCACGCAGCTGGTGTAGACAACGGACAGTTTGTTATGACACACTTGTCATTGTGGATGCCAAAGGTTGTGCCGTCGCTAATGAAACAGCTTGAACTTAATGCTGAATAAGCAGCGTATACTAGAAAACTTTATTTTGAGCAAATAAAAATTACAGACAATCTTAAGGTGGTGGAACAGGATCAACATGGAGAATCATAACAGCACCGAACGAACAACTTCCTCGTTATGTATTTATTGTTTTCCAGCTACAGGCTAGAGACAACAATCAGCTGCAAAACAACAAGGTTTTTGATAACCTTGACGTTAGCAGAATAAGCGTTAGGATTAATTCTAGGCAGTATCCAGAGAGAGAGAGAGAGAGAGAGAGAGAGAGAGAGAGAGAGAGTGTGTAATTTTAATCAACCAAACTTTAACGTTTTAGGGACTTACGCGATGCTTATGGAGGAACAAAACATATATGGAAACAGTAATTCTGGCTCACAGATTTCATTGGCTGAATTTGCAAGCCTTTATCCGGTGTTTTTGATGTATCCAAACACTTTGAGCGACTTATTAATAGTATAGCTGATATTGATGTAACATGGACCTTTGGAGATGCAGCCGCTGCATATAACGTATACGCTTTTATTGGGTCTGATAGATATCTTACGCTGAACGAAACGGGGGGGTACAATGTCATTGATTATATAAAATATAACCTAAAACAGATTAATAATGACGGAAAAAATATTAACGTATCATTATCGCGTGGACAACTTAGCAAACTTACCAAAGCAGCAAAGAAAACGGCATTTCTGTGAGAATTAAACTAAGTGCACAACAGGTTGCAAGCGAAGGCGCTAATAAACTTGTTGTAACGAACACAGTTTACAACCAATATCTTAAAGCAAAATCGTCTGGTAAAGGAGTAGTTGTATTTATATCAAGCAGTAATGTAAAGAAAGGAGGATTTCTGGGACCAGCTCTTAGCGTTATAGCAAGTGCTCTTCCAGCTATAGCAAAGGTAGCACTACCAGTATTAGGGTCTTTAGGTATTGCAGCTGCTTCTGGAGCGGTGAGCGGAGCAGTTCAAAAAGCTACATCGGGGCGTGGTATCAAGCATATCGTTTAATTTTATCTAAAGTTTATTAATAATGCCGCAGCGAAAATGAACGACGAAAACAAAGTTTCCATTGCTTCCATTGCTTGGGGGGGGGGGGGGGATATGGCCTCAGGAACACTTATGCCCAATGTATTAAAAATGTTTGGAATATGGGGCGGGGGTCTAACGCATCCAGGTACTCGCGGGCGGTAACAACCGTTTCACCGCTATCTAACTTTGAAATTGAGGATAAGTTAGAAAACACAGCAGATTTTAATGGAGTCTTTTCAAAAGATCAATTACCTGCTCAAATGAAACCAAACTCTTGTATTATCAATATTCAGAATTATGATGATTGGACAGGTACTCATTGGGTAGCTGTATTTGATAATAATTATTTTGATAGTTTTGGTTTGCCTCCATCAGACGCAATAAAAAAGTTTATCAAAACGGTGCACAAGGAAATAAATTATTGTTGTATATAAATACAGCTTCTAGGTACGAACGAATGTGGGTATTACTCTATAGTTTTATCAAACAATTAACGAGAGCTAACTCTAGCGCGTCTGGGCCTGGTGCCTCTGGTAAGAGAGTTATCTTAATTTGATAACACAGTTTGATCAGGGGCCGACGTTAAAAAAATAATAGAAAAGTTATGAAAATGTAAATTTTATATCAAAATATAAATATAACATGACCAATATCTACTGTCTGAAGTGCAGAACCAGAACAGATAATATTGATGAAACAAACAGCTACTGCAAAAAACTGAAGATCAATGAGAAGGGCTATATGTGCTGTTTGTGGTAAGAAACAGTCTCAGTTTGTGAAAAAAGAATAAGTTGTTGTTGTTGTTGTGGGGCTTAACGCCATTTTTCAGCACACGATAGGCTATACATGGCGGCCAGTATTAATGGTGGAGGAAGAAACCGGGAAATCCGCGAAAGAACCACCGACCCACGAGAAGCTACTGGCAAGCTTTCTCACATATCCACATTCGCCGAATCTTAGACTCGAACCCACGCAGACAGAGGTGAGATGGCAGTGATCCGTAACGGAGAGCGCTTTAGACCACTCGGCCACTCGGGGCCCCCAAAAAGAATAAGATGATTAAATAAGTTGCAACATTATTAATAACGATGTGTAGTTGTAAAAAAGATTATGATTTCTGTGCAGAAGAAAATATGGTTGTTGGTTAGTGCCAAGACTGTCATAACAATAATTGCATGGGAAAGCAAACATCTAACACCTTTTATAAAAAAAATAAAAGGTGGTGCGATTGATATCCATGAATTAATAGGTAAGTTACCTAAACCAAAAAGAGGTTGGACTCTCCCAGGTCATGAGTATAAAGGGCCATATAACCAGCTACACGAACGGCTGGACGAAAACGATGACCCACTACCGGGTCAAGAACCCTATAATCAGGTTGACGCAGTAGCAATGCGTCGTGACATTTGCTATAGAGATAATGAGGCTGAAAAGACAAAATGTGACAAGATTATGTTGGACGAAATATCAGTAGTGAAACCCACCGGGATACGGGAACGTATTGACAGAAAGTTTGTTCAGGGTATAATAGGCGCTAAATATAAATTGGGGGTCGGTCTACCTGATGAACTACATAAACCAATTAAAAAAAAGTTTCTACGAAGAAAAGTTGTCGCAAACGCGGTAGATGGTATCTGGGCTTTAGATTTAACCGATATTAGTCAGCTAGCTGACGAAAATGATGGTGTAAAATGTTTATTAAACGTCATAGATATATACAGCAAATTTGCTTGTTCCGTTCCAGTCAAGAATAAAATGGGAAGCACAATAACTAACGCGTTTAAGCAAATAAAGCCAAATAAAATTTGGGTTGATCAGGGTAAAGAGTTTTTTAACCAGATGTTTGAAAATGTTTTATCTGACAATAACATTGAAAAATATTTTACAGGTACTGAAGGGAAGTCTGTTGTCGTTGAACGATTTAACCGAACCCTAAAAAATAAAATTTATAAGGATATTACTACCGGAAATTCTAATAAGCATATCAGCAGATTGACTCAGTTGTTAAACGAATATAATTCAACCAAGCACTCAACCATTAAAATGTGGCCCAAACAGCATTAAAAAAAAAAAACCTCTTCAGGCAGGGGAAAATATGTATCGGAGACATAAATTTGAAGTCGGTGATAAGGTCAGAATTTCACTGTCTAAAAATCTTTTTGAAAAAGGATTTACCCCAAATTGGTCTGAAGAAGTATTTAACGTATACAAAATATTATTTACTATTCCTGTAACATATGTGCTAAAAGATCTACTCGGTAAAGCAATCAAAGGTTCTTTCTATGAGCAAGAACTTCAGAAGACAGAACAAGATATGTTTAGAATCGAAAAGGGTCATAAAAACAAAGGGAGATAAATCTTTAGTATCATGGCGAGGATACGGAAAGGAGTTTAATTATTGGATACCTACAAAATCAATTTCACAGCTGGTTGAGTACAGACCTCTAACCAACACGGTATTCTCTTTACAAATCAGTGAAATTAGCTTCTACGCACTAATTTATTTCTATAATATTTTTGTAGATATTTTACAGGTTTACAAAGTGAAATGAATACAGATTTTCTGTCTGGAGGTAAATCCATTGCGCCTATAATTTTAGCGAATATAAAATCAAACTTTATGTTTGTTCTTCCTGGTGTACACGGACTCATAAAATATTTCAGCTTGTTATAAAATATTTCTCTCTCGCAAGGAGAAAGATTAAGTTTTTTTTATTTTTATTAAGGTGATACTTAACACAGCATCTGCTTTTATGTGAAGTGTAATGATGGCTGTTTTTTTATATCCACAAAATTGTCTTCGTTATCCAAAATAATCTCTCCATTTTCAGTGTCATGTATCATACCATTCTTGGATTTATCGAAATCTGATTTCTCGAAATCTGGTATGGAAGCACTATATTTTCCCAATTTTTTGAAAGCAAGAGACGCAAGAGTATCCACAGACTTATAACCTTTTTCTTCAGTAAAATATAATGATTTTAGTCTATCGTAAAAATCTATTACTGATAATATTATATCCGCAACAAGTTGATATAGGCTGGTTGAGACATAATACATTTAAAGGTTTAATTCATGTAGAAACAGTCATGTAGAGTTTTGCAAACACAACGGTTTTTGTGTTTTATTTGTTTGTTTTGTCTATGTTTTGTATATGCCTCTGAAAAAGACTCATTAAGAGTCGAA
>JAECUM010050869.1:0-29834 GCA_016617855.1 Megalonaias nervosa | reverse complement strand
AGAGACAAATGCGTGTGCCGCTGAAGCAAGACCGTCCAGCCAACATTTAACTTTCATTTGGTTGGCTTGTTGCAATTTTCGATTAGATGAGACACTGTCTCCTCCTTTTGTCGGTAGATTCTACTGAATGGTGAGATGTCTATTTGTTTTCTCTACTTTTGCTTTCAGTTAGTAAGCATGAGTGGCAATTGTTGTCTGCAACCAGCAGCCCTTCTTAGTCTTTATTTGCCCGAGTCGAACCATCTCCCGCAGCCTCCACTGTTTTATAATTGCTTTGGTGACTAATTGCCCATGCCTAACATTGCCAGTGTTCGATTTTTTTCTCAACAAGTCGTCCTGCTGGTTTACATTTTGTTCTCAATGTTTCAAAGAAAGGCACAGTCCATTTGCTTTACCCTTGAATACATAAAATGTTCAGTATGTTCCAGGGTTGCAGACAAAGTATTCGTTGATTTTTGGTTTTACTCTTTATTTTGTTTTGTTTCTTTTTAATCTGGTGGATTGAAGCTAGCAAGTTATAGGCTATATTTACTTCTATTTTGGGCTACTGATGCTGATATTTCTAATAATTACTCTCTTTTACTATCTTAACATCCATTTAATTATGTCACAAGTTACTTGCTTAAAGAGTTGTAAGGTACTTTAGCCATCACCCTGCTAGCATTTCTGCCAAGTCAAGCTTTGCGTGAGTATGATATCTTTTCTTTACAAGTTTAGCAGATCTGAAGGTAAGAATCGCCCCTTTATTCGCTCCAAATTCCATTTGGTTGGGAGTTAGTATACTTTAGACCCACATTACAGGGCATTATTATTATTATTAGATTCAGTTCCAAACTTCGTTGGTACTCCAAGTGCTCTTTCAGTTCAAGATTCGGCACCTATAGGCACTACGGTTTTGGATCTTTCCTTTACGGACGCAGATACATATGATATTCCTACTTTAATCGCCTCCATGAACTGGTCGTCCATGTTTGAAATTCCAGCTAATACAGGTAAGCAGTATAGATATATTTGTAATTGTGCTTATTTTAATCAGTCATTGTCCCCTAACTTGCATGACCAAACCTTGTTTTCTTTCCAACAATAAGGAGCGTACATCTACTCCGTTATTGTTGGCTCCTTTTATCTCCGATATACCTCAACGTTCTTGTAACGTCCCTGTAAGAAGATGTAATGAATACAGTTTGCATCATGGCAATATTTCGGGCCAATATTCAGATTCAAAACTAAAGTTACATGCCGAAAAGAAATCAACCTCAACTTATCGTGAATTATATGGCGTTATCTGAAATTTGGATATAATTTTGCTGGCATAATTTAGTGGACTTCAGAAAATGACTTATATTTTAAAACAATTTCATCCCCTGATGCAATGAAAGTAATCCACTAAACGCAAATTTTCTATGAAAAGGCGCAAGCTTTTTTCACGCATAAAGATATGTAGGCTAAAATTCACATAGGACAAAACCTGCCGTTCTTTGGTCGCGTGGTAAAGTTTTCTGTATATAAAGAATAATTATGAGAAAACATATGAATTAAAGTTTTTCAATGCAGGAGCCTGTAGAAGAAGGTTTCACATATCTGAACTTCAAGGACCACCCCTGCAGTGTTTGTTAATTTATTTATAATTTCAAAGGGATAATCCTGTATTCAGAATGAGTTTTACTTTTGTTTCATCATGAGAAAAGTCTCATTCTGTTCAGATTTTATCATGCCTGATGTTAGGAAAGAGTTGGATCGGATGGCAGTGATAAAAAGGGTGATATGAGTTAACTAGAAATATGAATGTAGTGAATCTTTACCACATATGCCTGCATGGCCAAAACATAAAAGAAATGGGATTTGTACAGACTAAATGCAGTGTTAGAAAATTGACAACTTTATTTTGTGCAGTACTTTTTACTGTCATAACTTCTTAGTACAAGGGTGGAAGGGGTACCGAATGAATGGACTATACCTTGATGACAAAGCACCCCACACATACTCCAAGCTTCTAATCCACTGCATCATCAAAGAAGATTTTTTCCCCACCATTAGGTGGGTGTTTCAAATCTGGCTAAATCAGTCGTTATGGAATGTGCTTGATTATAAGTTTTCTCAGCGTTATTAGGAGTGCCATGGGGTTGATATGACCATGCATGTTATGTCGATGCACATCATTCAACCAAGCGTTAAATCAGCCTTATTAAGTTCATAATATTGTAGGGATAAATAGTTTTAATTTGCTTGTATATGACGGAACTGAGTGCTACGTTTGGAAAGAAGGTTCAGAGCTGAACATGTTCGCACACAGATAAATCTGATACTTAATCTACAGACACTTTTTCCCCAAAATTGCATGAAATGTGTTAAAATTACACACATCTTTTCTTACAGTTATATGCGCTTGATCAAATCTTCCAGGTAGCATAAGGGTGAAAGGAACTCTAATCGCTGGGACGTATTCCTACATGCTGACTGTTACCGACCACTGTGGGGAAAGTTCAACAAAGGCATTGCTTATTAATATATCGGTGTCTGTAAGTTATTTTCTCAGTTCAATGCATTTCGTCCATGCCTTTCTCCATTGTATCACATCAACTCTCTTAATTTAGCAAAAGAGTAACGTTTCATTGGTCAAAAACATATATAATGTTATTGGTGATTTTTATTTTTCTGGTCACGAAAATGTAGTTACGCAACTCTTTCTTGTACACTTAAATTATGTTGTTGCTCAACGATTTTATTTTACTGATTTTTTCACCTTCCTTTATGCTTAAATGAACAAGTGTCATATCTACTTGTAGGCGCCGTCATTGACGAGTCTTCCCGCATTCAGCTCAGTATTGGAGAACGTCACAACAGAGACACTGCTGCATGCACTGACATTTGCGAAACCTGGTTGCTGTACGTGCAGCATTTCAAACATCTACCCGATTGTTCCAAATAATCCGTTTCTGGTGAAGACAATCCCAGCATCCATTTGTGAGTTGCTTGATAAGGCCACGTCTTCCTCAGAGAGTACCAGAATATTTAATTTTTCTTTCGTGTTTTTTCAGTGTAGTCACCATTGCAAACATGTGAGCAGGAAATATGCAGGTAAAGTTAAGGATGTGTACAAAACATACCTTACTGGTCTTATAATCTTGGATACGTTTTGAGTTCACATTCACACGCAAACCCCTAATAGCTACCATGGATTTTTTTGTAGTTTTTGCACTATATCATGCAATTTGCTCAAAGCATCTCTCTCTCTCTCTCTCTCTCTCTCTCTCTCGCTCTCGCTCTCTCTATATATGGATTAGTGAGAATGCTTAAATGAAAACCACATTCACATATGCGTCATTTTTTAAAATGGTAAGAGTCGCTGAGACAAAAAAATTGGCGATTATTTCGGTAGAATTCAAAGCAGAGAACCTGTACCTACTGTGAAAAAATAATTATTCACTGCACAAAAGCAACAGATATAATTAAATATTGATGTAAATGCCGTCGAAGCTCTTCATTTAAAAAAGGTATTTATGAAACGTGAAAAACAGAAGAAAGAGCTTTAAAGAGCACCAACTGACAAACAGTCATAAAATAAAAAAAGTCATCTTGCAAGAAGATCTGGAAAGGTTGGAAAGTTATAAAGAGCACGTATATGGAAATCCTGAACAGTTGGAGTGCAATTTAAGAGAACATACTGGAAAAATAAATTGAAATTTAAGAAACATTACAATTAGGAGGAGGCTAGAACAAAGTACAAATAAATGGGCGTGGCAATAATTGCTAACGCTAACACCAACACCATTTGATTAGTTTCGTGTTTAAATCAAATTTTTAAAAAAAAATCTTCTGCTTTGATGTCCTTCATCCTTCCATCTAATACTAAAAGCTAATCATGTTCTGACAATATAAATATGGCTTGACAAATTTTACCAATTATGTTTTGAGTTAGCGAAGACAATATCATTATTTGTTTTGTGTGGCAAGATGGTTATGAGCGTTGCCCATACTGTTTCGTTCATGTTCGTATCTTTCTAGCTGATCAGGCCATATTACTTTCTTTAACATGAACACTTTCCTAAATTGCTTTTTGGAACTAATGTTTAGAAAAGATGCAAGTATTGTAGCTTCTTAACACAACTTTGTCTATACTTCTTAACCAATTACAAAAAGTAAACGATAGGACCCCTTGCAACCCAATAGTATCAATAAAAAATTACGGCTTTTTTGTCATGGTCAGATTTTATCATCGCTTCTGCGTCTATATTTGTGTGTAGTTGTCATTGTTAAACGATTACGAGACATCGTGCCAGAGGGAATCTACGGAGACGTTCAATCCTAATGTCAGAAACAACATGTGTTGGAGGTATAAAACAATTGGAAGACTGGACCGTAGGAACATCGTCGCTGGAGGCGAGTTATTTCGAAGATATACCATCACATTGGTCTTTCTCCTCAACATTACTTTTACACCATTTATTCTTCTTTTATCCTTAAAATGTACTCATCGTACAGTCACAGACTGCCTCTCAACCTTTGAAATATCTCTCCTTGCTGATATGGTCATTAACGGTAGGGTTTAATCACGTGTCATTGGATATCTTCAGATTGTTGTTGCAGCCGACAAATCAATCCATTTTCATGACCGCATTGCTCAGTAGTACTAGCCACATTGTCGCTACCAACTGCATATGAATATGTTAGGGGGCGCTCACCAGTTATTATGTACTTTTGACAGAGTGACGTATGTATTGTGAAGTTGTTTGCATTTAAAACATGCACAGTGGAGAGAATATTGGCATCCCTCTATACTACTTTAATCTAATGTGGCTGACATTTCTTTGGATATTGTACTTTTGGAAATTGTAAATGATCTTAGCACACTGCTAACTAAAATGTCTGCTCCCTTGTGCTCCAAACATCAGCCTGAATTTGTCTAAAGTACACTACACTTAGCACCTATTAAAATAGGGAAAATGAATTTTGCCAGACTAGACAATACCAGCTTCTGAAAGTGCAATGAATTAATTACCAAATATATAAAGTTTAGAAACATTGTTATCGGCTCTTTTTTTTCACAATTTACCTTTGACGTTCAGGAGGTGAAAATGACCAAGTGGAGCTAGCACTTTTTTGAATGGTGCACATCTGGAGTAAGGCCAAGCTGTATACTCTATAACCCATATTACACCCATCAATCATACACCAAAATAAAGGGAATTAAAGGTTCTTCGAACAATACCTAAGATATGCAAGGTCATTTTTAAATAGCCAGTATAACTAGTGAGGAAACCCGGGGAAATACTTTTTCTTTAAAATTTTAACCCTATGCAGAATACGAAACTGTAGAGCGCCACCTTAATTATTGTTTACATTTTACGACAAAGTTTACATCAGTGTCGTAACCTTGCCGTCCTAGATTAATGGGTTTATTCACGTCATAGCAATAGTGATGCGACATACTGTTTGACTGGTATTATGTTTTGTGCCGTGAACCGTAAAGACCAGTAACATCAAACCTAACACTTTGGTCCAGTCTAACTATTCCCTGGTCTGTTATTCCACTGCTGTCTGGTGGAAATAAGTATACAGAGCCATTATGTTTACCTGTTACCTGAAGGAGACGACATTTCATCAATTATCTATGCTTTTAGTTATTTAAACAGTAGCTGCCCAGTTGTTATATTTACGTTTGAAATCAGTTAATCCAACAAAAGGTGTAGGTTTACCAAAACCTTGATGTTCAAAGTAATGTTCCTCTGGTTCATTATCGGCTCAGTATTTATCTATGAAGATATTTTTAGTTATACCCATGGTTAAATTAGCAATGGTTGCATATTCTGTTCATTTGTTTAATGTTTGATTGATTTTTGATCTGATTGCATCTTCTTCGGGCGCAGGTATTGTCACCTGAACAGCAAGTTTAGCATATGTTATTAAACATGAAATTTGATGCTAATTTGAATAATCCTGATAATTTTACCATATAAATACCAATACAAGTTGCAGAACTAGCATTTGCACAAAACACTGCCCAGTTTTGATGACTCTACCAAAGCCTCATATCACTCTGAGATTGGCATCTACTCACATCATCATTGCCAAATTTTAAACGTTAGACTTATGTACAAAATAATTCAACCTATAAGTAAAGTATGCAATGAGAAGAAGACAAAACTATTATTTACATGAATTAATTTTGTTATATATTTGCAATACATACGATGTATGTTTGGAGCCAAGTAATAAAAGTCATGTACAGTTTACCGCAAGATAGCACGAGCCATTTATTTGTTCCAGATACAGTGGAACCTACCATAGAAGTTATGATGCAGGCAAATCTCTTAAACAGCAACATATTGGAAGTCTCTACAACTACAGTTAGGAACGAAAACACGAATTTGAAGAGAAAAAAAAAAATCCTACACAAACAGAAAGAACTTATAATAATAAGGTCATAATCCAACCGTTCAGGCATCCTTTTCCCTTGCCTTCACCCTTCAAGAGAAAGGAATATTCCATAAGTTTTCTAAGTTTGAGTAGAAGACTTTAAAATTGTGGAGAAAATCGTCCTTACTTGATATGCTTGTTATTTGTTTCCAAAAATGTTATTAGTTATAAAGCAAAATCTCGAAGGCAGTCATAGTTAAAGGAAAAGAAACGAAGCTTTGTAAAGAAGGGGACTGGAATGGGGTGGATGATATTTCTTTCAACATTCCACGTGCGATATATTCTAATATTTAATTAGAAAAAGAAACACACACACACACACACACACACACACACACACACACACACACACACATATATATATATATATATATATATATATATATATATATATATATATATATAAGGAACAAAGAGAAACTTCCATGACTATTTTTACGAAAATTTGATTCATTTGTAGTTTATGATCGATCGCGTTAAATTATTTAAACATTCCTCACGTTGGAAAAGAAAACCCAAATAATCCTAATATAGCACACATCGAAGCCTCAAAATGTTAATTATGTTCAGAAAGAATGAAGGCGCATCTCTCTCGATCTCAATAAAATACAGATCCATTTTTTCTAGCAGCTGTGGTGGAAATGTTTCCGCTTCTCGCATTAATATGGTGAAAGAAGAATTTTTAGGGAGAGGGATCGAGCTATAATGAATCAGGTAGAATTCGCCAGCTCGGTGTTGCAGAAGCTAAATTGAAAATGCTTTCGAAAAGATACTGACCAATTATTCCACAAAATATTCGTTTCATAAGATAAATGAGTTCAGGCGAAATTTTATGCATCACACAATATCTGTCGTTACATCTAAAACAAAATCTTAAAAGTTTGATTACTGATGCAAACGTGTAATTTTAGAATAAGAACATCCTTACAACGCTTGCAAACACATCACTAGATTCAAATTAACATTCCATGGCAATCTGTACTTTAATTTGTTGGAAGAGCATTTAAAGTGGAGCTTTAACTGTCATTTTATAGCAGGAAGAATAGCTTGTTTAAAATTTAAAACGTTTATTTTATCCACTATAATTATACCTATAATGCTCGTCACAGGTGATCTGCATCCCAGCATGGGAATTTGGTTCTGATTTAGAAAAGATAATATTTTTGTAATACTGAGCCTCCAGAGCCTAAAGTGATTTATAATCAACCTGTTACAAAAGGCACAGAATGTGTTATTGTTATCATGCATACATTGCGTTCGTTATACATAGTACCTTGTTCCCTAGTCAGCAAATCAGGAGTACAATTGTCAAAGATTTATGTTCTTGGGTTTTGGGGCATAAATGCGAAAATCGTGTTCATATGTTAGTGATGTGATGTGATTATGATTTTTAACGTAGCTTTAACAATTTTTCAGTCATATCGCTACGATGTCTGCAGTGTGGCAGTTTATAGTGATGTCTAGCACTGGGGCATCATGCCGCAGACATGTAGCATGATGTCCCACCCAGTCATTATCCTGACACCAGGCCGACCAGTCCTAACACTAACCTCTTAATGCTGAGCGCCAAGCGAGGCAGCTGTTAGTACCATTTTTGTAAGTCTTTGGTATGACTCGACCGGGGATCGAACCCACGACCTCCCGCATCCGAGGCGGACGCTCTAACCACTAGGCCACCGGAGCGGTGTTCATGTTCATATGTTAGCATTGCCTAGCTATCGATGTGTTACACTAAATACTTTTATATGAAAAAGTTGTTTCTAAAATTATTAACTGATGATTCATAAAAATATATTTCGTAAGTTACTTCTGATATTTTCTTTTTTTAATAGCCTTACTGAAAATGATAATATAGTAGTGTGCAATATTTGTTAATTCACAAAATGGTAAAACACAAATACAATCATCAATTTTATTTAAATATGAAGAAATGTCAGAAGTTTTAACTACTTTTGTGATGCTTCTGTTCCAGAAGGTGCTCAAATCGCGTGTTTCATGCCAGCATGTGTTGTCAAAGTACACAATACTATGGAGAGAGTGAGGGGACTATTGCTGACACGACAATCGCTATTGCCACGGCAATGAGTATCTATTTGTCACACTATTGTATCTGTTGGTTATAGGTGTATATCGCTTAAGCACCCATTGTTGCTAGAACTGCAACTAATGTTACCGTCCATTGCATATAAGAACTTTGGAGAGTATTACAACACTCAAAGCCGTGCTATAGTAACTTCTTTTTTTCTGTTGTTATAGACGTTGGAGTCTATCTGAAAAATGGTGCTTCACTGCGGTACGACAACATCAATACATATATATTGACGGTCTCGTGTACTAACGGGGTGTCCATGACTAACGGCAATCTAACAGTCAACGTGCTGCCCACTCATGCCCCAGTTTTTGTGAACTGGCAAGGTGAGTCAAAGTATAACCACACCACTGCACGAAAAGAATCTTTGGGTACATGATGAGATATTGTTGAGTTCAGGTGTGCATTCTTTGAAAGTTAGGCATGTATCCTGGTTGGCATTTTATGTGCATTGCCTACACATCCATACCAAAATCGTTGATTTCACAATAGTCCATAACCAGTCATCGTTTGTCTTTCTCTCTTTAGTTCTTGGACAGGTTGGAGCTGATGTGGTTTAGTGATTATCGTGCAGGACTAAAGACCAGAACAGCGTGGGTCCGAATCCTTCCTCTGATCATGCCTGATCGAACGCCGCAGTGTGTCTCTAACAAAGACACTTTATTCCAATTATCTCGGCAGTATATAACCTTTCATGTGTTGACGCAACACTAAAGACAACCAATCAATCAATCAATCTTTTGAACGTATTCTCCATACGCATTATATTTTCCAGACTCCTCGAAGCACCATTGCTTTTCATAGAATATCGCCTAGTGTGACCTAAATTTCAGCTGACGTAATCTCGTGACTTCCTGCTGTTGCCAGTTCTTTGCTGATTCATCCACGAGACTGGTATCTGTGCTTCCTGAACTTGAGTTTGATTTTTGGTTTTGTTTGTGAATTTTTAACATTAGAAAGTGGAAATAAGAAATATTCTAGCTGCAATAGGATTAAATGATGTACGTTATTAAAAGTTCTCATTGTATCCTTCGTTCTAACTTTCATGCGCTGTCCACTGATTGTTCTTCCCAATGTCACTTACCAGCCTTTCGAATCTCTCTGTGTTGCATTCTAGGGTTCACAGGTACGGCAACGTACTATATGACACAGTATCAGTTTACTATAGGATCATCTCGTTATTTGATTTGACTAGGACACCGAAAAAAGCAATTTGGCATATGATAAATTACATATAAAATCACTCTCTAATATAATGGAACCAATGTATTTTGCACTTCTGCTAAAGATAATCTTTTTTTATATCCTATGCTCAGTGTAAAATGTTAGCTGGTGAATTGTACCGGCTGGATGTAAAGGCCAATTTATAGGTACTTCTGTGTTCGTCTGTCTGATGTGATCTCCAATACTCCCTTCGCAGACACAGTTTCCATCAGCGCGAAAACTGCACCGATTGGGACATCTGTGTACACCGTATCAGCCTCCGATGCCGACAGCAACCTGATCACAGTAACTGCTACCTGTACACCGTCCGCTACCTGCCCTTTCACAATGCTAGCTAGTAGGTATATTTCTTATAACATTAGCACATTATTTTAGTTATTTTTGTTTACAAATAGAATATACACACATTTGATTAAACCTGCTTGCGTATATATATTGGAAGTACATTTTACTTGTCTTTTGCAGAAAATTGTTTAAGGCAGATTCTTCCTCTTTGTTTCCGTCCTAATTTCATATGATAAAAATTGTTTGTATTGCCTCTCTTTTTGTCTGCATCAGTAGGAAGCTTTGGAAACCCCTGCTATGGTACCAGGAATCATTATTACCTTAGCGACGATTCTTGACGTAAAGTACATTTTTGGGGGATATTTTTAACTTATCTATCTTTTTCTCCAGCGATTTATCTGTCTTTTCTCAACTTCTCTTTTTGTATTGAAAAGAAAAATGTTATAATTTAAATTTTTGGTCATATATTGCGAGAATTTCATTGTTGTGTATCAGTCGCTGACATCGTGGGATAAAACTGTTTGTATATCGTATTAGATGGAGAGATCGTGACCAATGTGGATCTGAATACACACAAGGTGGCCGGATATACATTGAATGTTAGCATCAATGACGGATATTACAACGTTGGACCTAAAACGCTTACCGTCACCATTACAGGTAGTATATGCATGTATATGCATGATTGTATGTATGTATGTATGTATGTATGTATGTATGTATGTATGTATGTATGTATGTATGTATGTGCATGTATGTATGTATGTATGTATGTATGTATGTATGTGCATGTATGTATGCATGCATGTATGTATGTATGTATGTATGTATGCATGGATGGATGGATGGACGGATGGTTGGAATTATGTATGTACGTATATTATTTATGTATAAATGTATGTATGTATGTATGTATGTATGTATGTATGTATGTATGTATGTATGTATCTGCATGTATGTATGTTTATATGTATGTATGTATGGATGGATGGATGGAATTATATATATATATATATATATATATATATATATATATATATATATATATATATGTATGTATGTATGTATGTATGTATGTATATGTATGTATGTACTTGTGTATGCATGTGCGCGTGCGAGCAATGCGTACGTGCGTGCGTGTATGTTTGTAGGTCTTGGCCTGAATGTACATTTAAGAGTAACTAAACTCATGATGATACAAGTCTTCTTTCTTTATTAAACATTATTCTTCAAACGAATCCCTTCAGTAATAGTATGTTTTGCATCTTTATGTAACGGATATACTAGTCTTTAGAAAAGGTGAAGGACTTTGAGCTATCAGTTTGTTCAAAAATTGTTCTAATAGCTCATCTCTTTCATATTAGCATACTTGTTAAAATTTTTAAAAAATTAGTTAGATATACTGAAGATTTCATTTTGGTTTGTACTAACACAAACAGACAAAACATTTACACTTTTTTAATAACAGGAGCCCCAAATTGGACCAATATCGCTCAAATGGCTTACACAGCGTAACAGTAGACCATTTTACTAAGCAAGCAGGTTTTGTATTGTTAGAACACAAGCCTGTAGGACCCCCCGACCTTTAATATCATGTCAACTATGCCTATTTTATCATTGTCAGATAATATTTCTAAAGATGAAGATGATATAATTAGTGCTAACTGACCTTGCTCATAAAATAATTCACCCCGGATCTTTATGATATTAAGGCTATATAACAAGTTTTATCAAAAGCCTATATAACAAGTTTTATCAAAAGCCTATATAACAAGTTCTATTGCAAGTCTGTAAAACAGTGGACGAGAAATAACGTTTCTTGAGGCAAAAGCTCAGCCAAACAGATGAAGCATCACAGCAATAGCACGAATAGAACTCATGTATTACAGAACCAGTTTAAGACCATGACAATTTACGCTTATTTACTATGTTTGAGCACAATATGTGCTAACAATCACAATCATCTAAAGTCTTGTATTACACAATACAATTAAACAGGTTTGATTAGGAAAAGAGAGTCGCTAATTACTGTCAAGCTCATCTAATCAGATGCAAGATTATCTCATTAACATATATAACTCTCCCTCTTAATCATTTGTGATCTTGATGGTACAAGCCCATTCCAGAAATTCGGATGCCAGATTGGTTCATTAATATGAACGCCCCTTGCTCGATTTTTAAAAATGTTACGATATCGTGATGGTACAAGCCTATGTTGCAAGTTTGATCAAGATCCGACCGGACTGTTGTGGCTTCCAGAGTGGTAACACGTTCGGCCAATTAAATACGATATTAACTCATTGATATGGGTGGATCTCGCTCATGGTCTGAATCATACAAGATCTTGATAATGTAATTCTAGCTTCCAAAATTTGATAAAAGTGTGTCAAAAATCAAGCGTCCAGATGATAGAAATCTCAGCCCGTCAGATACATGATCATCTCATTGATGCGCTTGGACGTCGCTCGTTCTATTTCTTTATCAACATCGTGATATGATACTCCTATATTCTACTTTTGAACATACGACCCGCGGGCAGGACAAGGCCCGACATACTCATTGGTCCGGCCCGCAGACGAGGTCTCTTGTTAATGTAAAATCGGCGTGTTTATCTTGACGTCTGCTAAGTGCATAAAGCGGATTTGTCTCTTTAAGCTTTTGTCGGCATTCTTTCATATGCTCAGACAAGGTCGATTATGTCAAATAGTGTTGCTGACTTGTGTCGTCATGGTCTCTGCAAACTGTGTCGACTTCTTTTGAAGTTCGCCGATAGGCCATCTGATGTATACAATAATGTAGCTGGCTTCAATCCGCTCAGAACAGAACATGACGTGGCACAGGCACCGTAAAGATGTCTGTTTTAGAATTATATGGATGTAATTGTTTCCAGGGCCAGAAAATATCTTGTTGTGGAAAAGGTACCTTTTTTGAACCTGGCACTGGTGTCAATATTTCAGGCATCTTATAGCGAAAATTCGTTACGTACGTTAAACGGAGTTGGCCTGTATATCTGAGGCTGTGTTAAGAGATTTTTTTTGTAAAGGTCTATTTGTGAATGCAATAATAAGGACCCCTAATTATTCTATCAAAGAGAAGAGAAATAGACAAAGAATTTAGTGAGATTCAAGACAAGTGGAGAAATTCATATTCAAGTCTATGAAAGCCACCCTGTTAGAGTTGTGCGCAACCGGTAGCTGTTGCCAAAGAGCACTATGTTGAAAGACAATATTACACTAACCATGATGTGAAGTACGATAAACACAACGGGAAGTTGAGTGAGGATAAAGTTGCTGAATGAGAGTAGTCGTTGAAAAAGCATCATGCACTATTTAGAAATGTGCGTCAAGTAAGTGATGATATAGTGAAGGCAGGTTACATAATTGCTCGCCAAATAGCTCTGTGCTCTGTCATCAAAACCTTTTTCGGAAAGGGACATTTGAAAAGAAATAGAGTCGTACAGGCTAACATTTGCTAGTAGTCAGCAAGCAGCGGAAGCAGTAAATAATGCAGCGCGTATTTTGGAACATAAGATGTTGTGAACAAGACGAATATGATGTTCTAGGTACAGTCAATATATCAGGCAATGGCAAAGACTGACCATCAAAACAGTAAAGAACTTTATAACCAGATTTATGTCAACAGAAGTGACCATTAACGATTTAGTTTGAAACATTTTATCTGAAGGCTTCTGAAATCCTTGCTGATCAGTAAAAATGGAAAGAAAAGTTATATTTCTTCGGTCAGGATGATTCATATTAATGAGAGAGAGACACTCTGTGATATTCTTTGTCATCGTCAATAGGCTGATTTTTGTTACACATGTGAATGGGCCGGACACCACAGGGAAATTATTAGTTCATGCTTTAGATGTGAGGTTACAATTGTAATGACTATTTGCACCGATTACTCTATACAGATGCTAATAAGTAACCAATATCAATAATAACTTTTCTTTACTAACAAATAGCTGCAAACTAGACCAAAATTAAATATAGGTCATTCTATGGGATGAGGCAGTCCAAAGCCATGAAACAGTTATCAATTAAACAGAGTGTCCTCTCTAAAATGTACAGCAGAAACGCTGTGAAAATGCTGATAGGAGCTCGAAATTAATATTTCATACATTTTCAGAGTATTACTTACAAAATATGGCTCATGTTCTATCATCATTTTCAATTACTTTAAATACAATTACCCAGTTGGAGTAGCATTCAAAGATTAGCCTTGATGTAGCAGCCACTAAATTATTTACAATTACAATTGTAGTTCATTCTGTCAACCACTTCAGATAAATGCTACCACAGTGGTCTCGCCTCAAAAATATGATTTCGTGTTCTAGAGTCACACTGGTGCCTCACTTTAAAAACATGCTTTCATGTTCCCGCGTCACATGTGCATGCACATTGTCCGTCCAACAATCTGAGTTTATGGGGATGCATCAGAAACGCACTGTCAACACCTGGTTTGACTGAGCAAAGCCCGATTTAAGCCCTGAATGTTTTCAATTCTAATACACGAGTGAACATTATATACTGAAGTAGACCCAAATATTAGTTTTCCATAAAAAAATCTGGAAAATATCTTGAGGGTTGCCTAGTACATCACGTCTACCTAGTGATTACTATGACCACTTTATCAAAAAAACAGAGTAGAGTGTTCTCAATTTCAACTAATTCGGTCTGAATGGACATTGCAAACCGCGCAATAAATATTATTGCAATTCATTGTTTTGGATAAATTTTATTGACAAATTCCAGTTGCGTCCTAATTGTTTATGATATACTCATTTAATCTTGATCTGGCGTTCGATGAAGCTGTTCATTCCACATTTTCATATCACACACCCAGTTTAGAACTACTTAGGTGCCCTCTTTGACGTCCGCGCGTAGTTATTTTTAGACTCAGTCAATCGAATTTTTATAAATCCCAGAGCAGTAAAGCCAAATATATTTAGATAGCGGAAGAAGTGGTATGTAATAAGTACAAAACCGTAGTCGTATTTTTTACTGAGATGGGGGAAAACTAGTGCGATATGGCTTATGAATACGTCTGACCTGTCGACCTGATTGAATATGAATGAATAAAGGATTTAAGTCGCATATGCTATCTAAGAGCTTTCGCGACTGGTTAATTCTCGAGAGTCGAGATTTTTAATTGGTTCGGGATTGTAGGAATGGTGCTATTACAATCCCTCGTTTATGTGCGATGGTCGCACTTCTTAGTTATATGTCTGGCCGAGGAAAAGGAGGAGAGGGACCCAGGAGGGCGTCACGAAACAACACACAGGGCACCACCACACACCCACAACCAGCCGCCCCGCACACAGAGGAGGGGCAAAGCGCACCCCGGGACCGTTCATTTAATTTACGCACTGAAACACTAGGCCGCACTTGATTGGTCAAATTTAGTCCAGTAAGCCTCTGTGTGTCCCTACGCAATATGAAATTCATTCGTTGCACAAAATTCAGAACAAAACACGTATTGAGTTTTGTTCATTAACCATTCAAAACATACCTCTAAACATAAATTGTTCAGTTCACACCATTTTCTGTGACAAAAGTTTATTTTACGTACTCAGACAGTATTGTTTATTCATAAGCAATTTATAGCAAGTTTTAATTGAATGGAGTAAAACCAGATTTTCATTGCTTAAAACGTATACATCTTTAAAAATGCTTCCCAAATAGCCGACATTCTATAGCGCTATAACGATAAAAATTGTAAAACCATCATGTCTGATGATATGACCTAGGTATTATTTTGTAAATGACAGTTGCCAAAGAAATGTAGTAACTCGTACATTTAGACAAGGTCTTTAAGAACCGGTTAAAATTTAATCAACTTTGAACGGTTATATTTTTAACTGGTATTTATTACACTTTTTAAAACACTGCCTTTTATCACATATAACAGTCATTAGGGGAACCTCTGAATATATGAAATACACCCTGACGGCCCTTTCATAAATAATCGACTTGAACAAGCAAATATACATTATTTCTACAAATCGACGAACCGTAATACAATAATTTTAAACAAAAATAAACAACGAGTGAATTAAGACTTTTTAGTATCATTTTTGTGTGTGAATCACATACTATCTATTTTTAAATATCGTTAAAATATAATACCGCATCTTCTAACATCCACGTAGATTAGCTTTGTTAATAACATTTATTGTATCTAAAGTTCAGCCGCTTGATCACGGCGCCTAGAAACTATTGCAGCTACTATATTGTATGTGAACTTGTACTGTTTTATTTTACAGATATCAACACTAAGCCAGTCATTACAAATCTTCCAAGTGGTTCCGCTGTAAGCGTTTGGGAAAATGAGATCATGGATCACGTGTTCTATCAAGTTTCCCTATCAGACCCAGATATTGGCGACAATCACACTTGGTCTGTGACATTCTCACCTGTAGCGGGAGGTCGGATGTTTCAGATCGGAACATCCAGTATGTCTGGATTTAAACAAGCTGAATCAATAATTTTTATATTTTTCATTTTTCGTTTTATCTCATTTACGGGGGAGGGAGTTAACCCACCATTCCCGTCTCTTCAGTGGGGGTGTCTTTTGAATTAAAAGCAAGATTTTGATCAAAGAAGTTTGGATTTTGCTATATTAAATGGCTAGTTAAATGGTAGCTTAAACGTTGCGGTAAGGTGATAGCTACTGTAGCCCATATCAGTACCCGAGATGAAACAAATAATAAAGTTTCATTGGATGAAATATTCTTCAATCAAATATTAATAAGTTCTTAATCTCTAGTGTGATAAAGCGACCCGCCAAATCTGGTACTGTTGATACTGATAGACTATATTTGACTATGAAATCACCTGTTCATTAAAATGTGCCATTTTGCTGCATACGAATCTGTCCGGAACAAGTTAAGACACTTACCGGTATTTGATAACTTTCGTATACAGCCATGATATGAAAAATGACCATACGCCACAGGATTGTGTTATTCCGCGTGGATTTACAAGTCGTCATATATAGGATATAATCCGAAAATATCCTGTACATATAGCCAAAAGGACCAGTCAATCGATCTATGTTCAAGAGACGCAAGAAACACCCACAAGTGTCTAAAATGTACACCGATATGTTGCAGGCATAATTGTTTCCAAAGTATCACCACAGATTTTGGGGTCTGATTTATCGGAGTATTGGAGTGGCTATTAAGTTTTCCACATTAGCCTATGTATTGATAGATATATTTTCTTTTGTCCAGATGGGACGATATCAACAGAGGCAGTTCTTGACTACGAAACATTGGCTGTTAAGACATACTCCGCAGTCATTACGGTCAGTGATGGAAGGGAAACGTCCGACGCTCATGTTCTTAGTATAACCGTTTTGGATGTTAACGAAGCGCCCTCCCTATCCAGCACGTCCTATGTGATAAAAACACAGGAAGTACCGGTAAGAGAGAGAGAGAGAGAGAGAGAGAGAGAGAGAGAGAGAGGTGTCCTTTGTTGTCTCAGTTTGATGTATATATTAGGAAAAATTAAGGTTAATGTGTAGAATTTAAATTAAAATATCCATTTTCTTTTCTCCAGAGAGGCACTTCACTAGGAAATCCGGGCATATTTTCCACAGATCCAGATGCTGGAGACATTATTACCTACAGTATTGCTTGTGGATCTGACAGCGGGTATCTATCAGTCAACCCCACCACAGGATTTGTAACCATGATAACTGCTTTTGACCTTGACTCTCAGCCGCTGGCAATCTACACGATCGGCTGCACTCTGACGTGTACAGACTCTGGAGGTCTGATGGACACATCCTTCCTCAGTGTGACTGTAACCGATGCCAACGACAACACACCACAATTCTCCCAGGCAATGTACTCATTCACTCTGGCTGTTGGCTTGACAGTGGGAACCCATATAGGCCAGGTTACTGCAACAGACAGGGACATATCCGCGAATAATAACCGCCTTTCTTTTGCGCTCTCCTCGACTACCGTATTCAACATAGATTCAGGCGGAAATATTATTTTGACTGGAACAGCGTCAATTGCGAATCCTTACATACTTACAGTTACGGCGACTGATAGTGGTGGTCTTTCCTCAACATCCATGCTGCAGGTTCTTGTCCTCGCCAGTTCTGCCAATTCAGCCTCTACCACTGAAAGCGTTGATGAGGGGTTCTTCAGTTACACCGAAAATACTGTTTGGTTTACATGCGCTCTGGTTCTTGGCGCAGGAATGTTTGGGATGACGGGATACTTGCTGTATCGCTATTGCAAAATGAAAATATCAAGGAGGTTTGTATTACATCATGAACATGGGTGCAAGATACTGGTGACTTCCGGGGAGGGGCGTACAACCTACACGTTTCCTAGAGTAATACTATTTTCTTTCTCAGACGGTTATAATTATGCCCCGGGAAAACTTAGAGTCCAGGAGTTCTTGGATAATTTTCCCCAGGGCACCCAACTGGGGTACCGTTCAGACACCTAACCCAAGCGATATTTCAGGACCCGTCCCAACAAAGGAACATCAACATACCTATTTAAGTTTCATAAAGCTACCAAAATACCGATATGTTATTATTGAACTGTGGCATGACGAATGTATTCGCTCATCAGAATTTAAAAAAAAAATAATTTTTCAATGCTTTTATCCATGAGTTAGCAGTTTTCTAAACTGTTTGCATACCTTTTAATTATAATTTATTTCATCTTTGACATCTTAAGGAATATATTGATTTTTAAATGCAGAAATACTAAATTGATCAGTGAAAATGGCAAATTTTTTATAATCATAAATAATGTCTTTTCAAGGGAAATGAGTTTCTTTTTAGTATCGGGCAGCCATACCTTGTATAGTTTCGAAAGTTGCAGTAACAATACGATTCGTGCAGTTTTATGCATCACAGCTGCATACGAACTATGCAAGATAGAAACTTCCATGGAGGCAAATCTTTTTTTGTGTCTTTACAGGGAGAGACAAATCAGAAACGTGCAGTCCAAAAAGCCAAATCAACAAAAAGGTAGGTATTTACAGTAAAAGGTCGATTTTCTGGATTCTATGGGAGATGCAGATTGTTTTAACGAGTAAATGATCGTTCGGACAAGTTTGTCCCAGATATGCAACATCCGTGCGCACAAACCGACACTGAACAGAGACGGGTGCCGTTACAACCTGCAACATATCTGGGACAATCTGTCAAGATCGCTCACTATTCCATCGAGTGATGCTAACAGTCAGTAGAGATTAAATCTGTCTGCTGATGAAAGCCTTAGCGTGAGGACGAAAGCTTCAGGTTAGCTTTCTCTATAGTGTTTGTATATGTGATTGAAAAGTTAAAAATCATTGTCAAATATGAATTACATCATTGTTGTTATAACCAGTTAGATATGTGGCTCTGTGTGAAACATCAGAGAAAAACTTACCCTTTTTACCTACAGCTGTAAATAACTCTCGCAAGAAGTCGGAGTGCTGTGTACAGATGAGAACACATCATGTGAGATGTGTTGAAAACCCAAAGGTAGCCCAGCAAAGTCAACCATAAGGAACGCCTACAATGTTTGAGTTATGCGCTGCACATGTGATGTTGATAAATGGAAAATTGTCGATAAAATTGTGATTGGATGTTCAATCTGCAGTTATGTTAAAAAGGCGCTTAGATGTCTGGGGAATTTCTCAGGATTATTATACAGTGAATTGAATACAAAGGTGTTACGTGTAGGCTCGTACAAAAGTAACAAAATAAATGAGTGAAGTCAACAAGCTTTGTAAAGTTAACAAAATAATTTATTTCCCTAGAAAACAAGGTAAAAATGTGAAATAGGACTTACGGTTTGTGAATCTAATCCAAAAATTAATCCTAAAATTCAAAAATATAAGTCCTATTACTAAAAGTTCTAATTGAATCCAATCTCGATGAAGTTCCAATATGGAAGGCGATGACGTCCTCTATAACCAGTTTGTGTTGATGTGTCAACAGTTCCTTGTTGAGTCACCAAGAATATAATTCCGACTTTAGAATTCCAAATAATTTTTAGTAAATGTCTTTGTCCAAGAATTTCAATGAAAAAGAGTATTTTCCAAGGTGAATAAATTATTTTAAATAAAAGACTCAGTTCAAATGGCAACAACAGGAATACCTTTCTGCCTCAAGGTATTATTTTACAACTGACTCAGAAACACTGAAATTGGGAACTAAACCAAACTAAAACGTCATTTCAGACCTGCGTGATGGGTCACTTGATAACTCACTACAAGTCAATTAGCACGTAGGCTATAATAGTCCTAGCTAAGAATCAGATTCCCACACTGGAAATAAATTTAAAAATAAACGTGGGCTGAACATGACCTTGGTAATAACCAATCATTTTCACTTAGTGTTTACAAAATCGGAAGCAAGGTCAAGAACTAGGTTAGCTACAAATACAATGTAGCAATCTACTACGTTTTAATCAGCTAAAAGAACTGACCTAAATTTACTGGGAAAAATGTCAAATCCAGTAAAAACGTCAAAATAACATGTAATGAAATAAAAATAAAATAAAAGAGAATTCAAAACCAACACACAAATAATTTAATTACATATACGTAACAAAAGGACACTTCCAATAATTGATCCCATTACAAGCCAGTAAGGTGAAACTGTTCATCATTTGATAAGGAAGAAGGGACATCGAAACTGATATACGACTCTGTTTTAGTTAGCTCACATACAGTTTGCAAAGAGATGGAACTTCTTCGAAAACAAATTTGTTCAAATTATTAGGTTTCATTGATAGATTGTAAGGTTTTCTTTAGTGATGAAGGAACTTTCCAGCTTGAGTTTGCAATATCTCTTGTCTAAAGTTTAAACAGTACCATAGTCCGTAAAAGACTTGATTATGTAATTGGTTGGGACAAAAACGAGATTATTGCGGTCACCGTATTGTCTTCACAACACAAAGTCCGTGGATCTTGGAGTTGATGGAACTTGGAGTTCGTTAAATTGTGGGTTTTATGTGGCGGTATTTAAGTGTTTGGTAGATGAAAATATGTATAAAGTTGGGGACTTTATAAATTTTGTACTGACAGTGTTCTGCAATATTTTCTGCAGCAGTTGTCACAAAGAACATAATCTTGTCTTACATGCCTTTGAAATAATTGTTCTATGAGTTCTTCTATAGCTTCTGTAAGTATTGGTTTTCCAGCTTGTGATTTTTGGCCACCCCCCTCAACCACCATGCGAATTAGAATGTTTTAGTCTCTGCAGTTGTCTTCAAATCATTTGAGCATTTTTTTTTTTTTGCATTTTGGGATAGGTAGGAAAATACATGTATTGTGTAATGTTTATGTTAACAAATTATTATAAGGAATCAGCAGATCATTGTGTGAGGTGGAGCTTATGATTATATCACATCAATCCATCAGTCTGTCCATGTTTAGATGACACACAATTATTCCACATTCACCTGTCACAGATTACATACAGTTTATTAGCAAATCTACACTGGTTGCGGAAATTCTGAATATCTTGATAATCATTAAGGTCTATCCAGGTGCATCAGAATTTTAGATGAGAACAAATTATTTAATCTGTAATAATGCTGAAAACCCTGCTACTTCCATCTAGCAAATTAGGGTTTTTTGGCCTGGACATTGATACTAGTTTGGGGAGCAAGAAGATTTTATGAAAAGGATTAACGACAAATAATAAATAAATGAACGTGCTCTTTATCAATTTCGTATTTTAAAATAAAGTTTATTCAGAATTTATTTTCTGCGTTCAAATATTCAATGATAAGTAATATTTTCAATGGCTACTGGATGCTACAAAGGACTTCCAAAAGCAAACTCTTTCATCACTAATTACATTCTAGTTATCTTCTAAAATAAGCATGTTTTCCCTTCAATAAGAGAGTAAACTATATGTTTTTTCAATGAATGTTTGTTCGCACTTCATATTTCGTACCAGACAGGAAAATTCATTAAGCTTATGTGACCAATAAATAAAATGAAATAAATAAATAACAAAAATAAATTGGGTAGATCATAAATTATCATGATAATTTATGATCTACCCAATTTATTTTTGTTATTTAGGAGAGAAATTCAATCTTTTGAAATGTTTTCTTGGAACAAGCCTTCGTTCGGAATTTTACTGAGAACGTTTGAAGTTGCCAATATGGTACATTTGGTTCCAACACAAACACACTTTCAGAAGTCTTTTCTTGGTGTCAAATAGAAATCGATAGACATAATTAATGTATGTGAGTCTAGTTGGTATCTTGAATAACATATTCAATCAAAGATTCATTAAATTCATCAGTATTTATTTTTTCATACAAATGGGGACCGAAAACGGCCATTATTCAATAGAGTCCTTTGCCATCGATAAAGAGGTTTCAATTCAGCGGCATCTACTTTATGATGCTTCTTCTTACTTTTAGTTGTATGTATTTTTACCTATTTTGTTATGAATATGGTAAACTTATAATGAAATTTGAAATATCCTTTTGGATCATTGAAATATCCAGGTGTGGAAGCCAAAATGAATGAACTGATCGCCAAGCCAGCGACTCCATTGGGAAACAATATTCGAGTTTCTCCGAAAGCTAGACCATGGAGTCCCCTGGAGAGGGTTTGGAGCCCACGTGTCAGCACGAACAGTATCACGCCCATTTATGTGACGCCATCCACACCTAGGTTCATGCCCAATCAGGCCAAAATGCAAATGGTTGAACTGATGCAGGAAAAGGACAGATTAAGACCTGGGAGCAGTGTCTTGATTGAAAACTATCAGAGACACTTACAAGGGAAGTAACTAGGTTCGGTGAATACTATGAAATCGTATCATAATTATAATTATTACAGTAAGCTTTTGGAATAAAATTGATCTTCCTTTAATTTTTGTCACATATTCAGTAGTCTTCTAATACAACGTATATCATGTGAACTGTTTCCGATGAAATGGACATGCACCTTGAACATAACAGCTTAAACATTTACACGAACATTTTGCAAATAATCTGACGATTCATATTCATTAAAGTTACTATACCAACATATATACATACTTAATTTAATGCAGTGTCATACATAATTATGCATAGAGTATAGAGGAAGGAAGGTTGAACAGTTTTTATAAAGGTATTTTGAAGTAACTTATCCTTCTTTCTTCAAACTGATTCACTTCAGCTGTCCTTGCAAGTATTGTAAATATAAAATTTTGTCTTGGAAATTTTCTTTCTGATAATAAACTGTTTCATGATATTTGTCTTGTTTTCTATAATTAAACGGACCGATTGTAACCCCAATAAAAGCTTGATGTAATCAGTGTTATTCTGTGGAGGTTAAGCTTAAGTTCCAACTGGCACCTTTTCTCACCTTGATCAGTAGTATCGGAAACATTCCTGTATGTTGCGTTTATTCTCTATCAGGAGACGTAATAAAAGCGGCCGTCGCCGGCATGTTATGTAACAGGTATCCAAACGTCAGGGACTTACTTTTCGATATTAGCAAGCAGCTTAAATTTTACAAGAAATGAACGTGAATATATGCAGTAAATAATAACTACGAAGAAAGCATTCATCTATGTCGATATTATGCGTATGGCAACATCAGTGTCTCTAGGGGCTACAAACCCCTTTTTTATTTATGAGGCATGTAATAACTTGACACCATTCTCGATCTCTCTGTACAGAATAACTCTAAAACACATTTCAATATTCGAGGTCACGATGCAAAGCAATGAAAACAAGTGACATATGTCTTTTAACAGTCCTCATGGGTCTTGTTTAAAAGAAATATTCTCTAGAAATGTCGATCCCTTCCTCTGCGACAGCAGTCCTCGAGACTTTACAACAGTAATTTGGGTAGAAAATGACAGAAGATATAGCAGTAAACTGCATTTTAATTATGTATTCTTTTCTTTTAAAACAGCATTATTACAAATAAGGAATAATGCCTGGTTCATGTTCAGTGTGAAACTCATACTTCCAAGTCATATAATATATAGCTACTGAAGCTCCAGGCTTTTCCAAGCACGCAAAGAGGAGGAAAATGGTAATTGCCCTCGAAACATCAAAGTTCCTACATGTACACCATGAAAGAAATAAATATTTTCTTCATTGTTATCTCCAGAGATGTTAAGGTAAATAATAATAATAATAATAATAATAATAATAATAATAATAATATAAAGAACAAGAAGAACATAAAAAACAACACAACACCAACAGAAATAATAATAATAATAATAATAATAATAATAATACAAATATGAACTAGCAGTTATATTTATTAACTTTGAATAAATTTCCATAAAAAGTAATGATACAGATTTTATTAGAATGACTAAGTGAACATTATTGATTCATTCTGCGTCGTACTTTTTTGTATCTGTTTATCCAGTTTATAAGAATGAAAGGTGATTTTATGGACTGTCTGTTCCCGTCCGTATGCACGTGTTCATCCGTTCAGAATACAAAACTTCAAAACTTGGGACCTGATACAGGGGGCTGGAATCTATAGATGTGTACAACAGTTTTTGAATTTTGATGTAACCCTTGTATATAAAAATGAATATGCACCTAAAATTGGCTTCTGTATATACCTTTCAGAAAATGTCTTTTGTAACATATAGGAACATGTCTCTAGCAACATATATGAATACGTCTTTAGCAACATATAGGAACATGTCTCAGTATCGTATAGGAACATGTCTCAGTATCGTATAGGAACATGTCTCAGTATCGTATAGGAACATGTCAATAGTGTTATGTTCATCTATATTAAGCGTGTTCATTTTTATGATTATAGATTGTAAGGGTCATTTTTAAAACACATTATATAGCTTCAAGATAGTGGGTTTATGCTCTCGGATGATGTCATTTCGTTTGAGTAAATAAGTTATTGTAACCTTTTGACCTTCGAAACTGTTGAAGAAATCTCGTTGATGAATATGATGAGATTTGAATCCACGTCATGGATTTCCCCCTAGAAAAACTAGGTGACCTAATTTCTGACGGGTCAGTTGCTGAAAGATTTGACCTTGCTGACATGATGGAAGGATCTAGGAATGGTTATTCACACCAAAACATTATTGAATTTTTAAGTATCCATCAAAAGTCAAAATGTACTGGTTGGTCACATATAATTTAAAATGCACATACTAAATGATGTTATTTATTTTCCTTTTAAACATTACGATAAACCGTTCTAAATTATTTAACTTGGACCATCTAGATGTTAACTGCAAGCCATAATGAAGCAGACTTTGGAGTAGATGGCAGGACAGCTTTCATTCACTGACATTAAACATTTTTCAGAAGAGATATGCATAGCTTCTTTATGAAAGTTTGTAATGGTTTTACAAAGGATGTTGTTACATGCAATATAAAACATTTTTACAGGAAGTGTTCTTAGGAACAAAAGATACATTATGATCTTGCCATTAAGTAGATCATTCCAAAAATGGTGTTGGGGAATTCTCTATGTTAATTAAAAAAGGGAGGTAACTGAAGAGTGCTAATCGTGCCACTTCTTACCCGGCCGAGCAATCGAGGACATAAAATGTGAGGTTCCATTCTTTCACAGTAACCTATATTCTGTATGCAAAATTGATGTTGTTACTCTTGTCACTGCAACTCTGAAGTTTAAAAAGAATCCGAAGTGTTTGCATTACACCACAGTATTGATCATGGTTGGGCAATTGATGAGAGATTTTTGTAGAAAAGAGAGGTTGTCAAATCCATAAGGACAAAGTGCAATGTTTTCATTTTAATATGTAATGCATGATAATTTGCATTGCTCAAGTCAATAAAACATTTATATATGAATTGTATGAAGCGTCTGAAAAATTTGGACCAGAAAATTTAAATATTTTGTAAGAAGTTTTGATACGTATTGAAAATAATATTCTTGTTTGACTAACGTACCCACCTGCCTACATTCATTCGTTCGTTCGTTCGTTCGTTCGTTCATGAATCGGTCGTACTGCAAGCAGAAGTTATAATGGTTTATGGTATAGTGATGTTATGAACTCTGACAAATGACAACCTGTAGTGATTACAGATAAATCACGTATCTTTTATGTAATGTGGCCTTTGCTATTTATTGCCAGGGACGTGCGGTCACTCTGACTGTAATTACTTGAATGGCTTTCAATGAGTCGCAAAAGTAATCAAAGTACTGAGTGGAATATGGCCACTGCAAGTGAAGGATATGCTTGATTCATTAGTTTGGCTTCTGTGTATGCATCAGTGGTACTGTTTGTCCGTAATCAAAAAAGATACCCGAAAACGTGGAAACTCTTTCGTCAAAAAAAGATTTTGATCGTACAATACTCACCAAAACATACATTTAATCCATTTCAAATGTTGGTGACCAGCGGATACTACTGCGAAGTATACGTTACACTCTTTCAAACGTGTTCTGTATGTATTTGGTTTGGTTGGAAAGATCTATACGAGACACATGAACGAAATGTAACTATATATGCAAGCCGTGTACTACTGTAGTCTCAAGTAGCAGCGGCTGCCTTCGTCAAATGTGAAATTGACAAATATTCGGAACTTGAGGCGTCCTTGTGTTTTAAATAGCAAACTCATGACTCGCATATTCTTCTGCTTCTATTTAAAACATTCGAAAAGTCTACACGTGTGGATATAGGGTGTTCATGTTTCTCGTTCACTGCGTGGGAATATTCTATATACATTTCACTGTGACTATGCCTCAAGTGATCTGAAACAAAACACGATGTGGTTGTTTATTTGCTTAGTTGCAGAAACAGAGTACATCATATGAGTGCACTGTCGACGTTAATGGAAAGTACTGTTCTGTCCGTCACATCCAGAGAAAAAAAGTACTTTCCCCTATTACCGACAGTGGACTCATTCGGGGAACTGTAAATTTGTTTTTTTGTTTTTTTTTTAATACAGCTTATATTCTTTATCCAAAATGAACATGGACAATATATTCGCACGATCTGGAATATGAACAAGGTTGTAATGAAATGCAGACAAATAATTATGAAAATTTCAAAATCACACAGTGATTATTTGACATTTTCCTGCAAACTGATTGTGTTATTGATAGTATATCGTATATGCTAACATTAATTATTTAACTGACAAAATGAATCAAACTGAATCGTATAATCCACTGAATGTTACCAATGTGTTCACGCATTAGCCTATCTTGTGCTGAAAAATGGCGTTAAACCCATAACAACAACAACAACGCTAAGTAACGGCGGATTAAACAGCGATCCTATGCACAGCCGTATTTGGACGAGTCCATCAGGAAGGTGTGACTAGCATGTTCACATAGCGGGGTTTATGTGCGTTCACTATAACGCATGGTCTAACGCTGATTTAATATACAATCAGACCCACGCTCTTAATCAGTGATGCAATTGTCAGCAGCTGGCTGCAATGTTGGTGTCAAAATATATAGTTTTTGGTTGTTTTGACTCTGTCGGCCTAGTTTTGACATCTTTTAAGACTAAAAAACTTGGAGTAATCAATGGACCAAACAATGACAAGGTTACAATACTTTTTTTAGCCTGATAGCGATAGCAGGTTTGTATTTAAAAAAAAGGAAAAAGAAAAAATATATCAAAACGCTTGTGCTAGTTTATATATATATATATATATATATATATATATATATATATATATATATATATATATATATATATATATATAACACATATCCATTGGCACTTGCACATTTACTCTATGTGTACAGGTTATCACAGGCAAGAAAACGTTCTTGTTCAGTCGCAAAACAATTATAAGGCACATGTTTTCTTTAGAATCGGATGCTTTCATGCAGTCGAATTTGTTTTTGAAAGTAATATATAGTTGTCATGGTACTATCATGGTTAATGTTAATTTCTGAGAATTTTGCAGAGGTACTTTGAAAACATCACTGTGCATATGTTTGCCATTGCCAAAAAGCTTTCGTCATGCAGAATCATACAAACATGGTAATGTAGTTTCCCATCGTCTTATACAGTTCAGATATCAAGCATAGTTTTAAACTCTTGACCAAACTCCTTCCTTCTATAACAGTCTGTCTTCCGTCCACTTCACAAGACACTCATAGCGATTTGACAACTTATGTTTCCAATGTGAATTTTAGCCGCTAACAGAAACAACGGTGTATAAATCTAAATACATCGTTTTTGTTATTCTTTGTAGCATCGACCAGCTTAGGCATACATGATTGTTGTTAATTAGGAATTATATATCAAAGAGAGGTGGATATATATATATATATATATATATATATATATATATATATATATATATATATATATATATATATATATATATATATATATATTCTCGCCACCGGAAATAGAAGTGAGAACTTTATAGCAAAACCTCTCTCTCTCCCCCCCCTCTCTCTCTCTCTCTCTCTCTCTCACACACACACACACACACACACACATCTGTTGACATTCAGTATGATTAATTGTAGAGGGTGAAAAGATAACATTTTTCATATTAGATGCAGTTCGTTGAATCCTATGGCGCGCAGCTGTGCGATACCTATTCTGGATTTGGCAGAAGTTTGGGTACAAAAACAGAACGTTAATGCTAAACACAAAACGTAAGTATGGCAAGTCCAAGGTGGTTGAACACAATATGAAAGCACGTTTTCAAAATTGCAATGTTGGTTAGTTATGCTGAATCACACTAGGATAGTTTATAAAACATGTACATTGTACAAGGAATACACTAAGAGGCTGTCATTATATATAAGCATCACGGTAGCAATCGTTACGTGTTTTACGTTTTGGTTTTTGTTTGAATTTGTTTTTTGTTTGTTTATGTCGAGGGAAGGGGCTTATATTCTACACATATCCATACGAACTCTTTGTGAAATGAAAATAACTTTTACCCCTCCTTTAGCACGCATATTACACACTGCAACAGACAGGAATCATATACTGTCACTTTGGCGAGTACGGAACTGTATACTCCAAAGACACTTAAGAGAAATATAAGAATCGCAAAAATAAAAAAACACCTTGAAAGAAACTCTAACTCAGTATTAATTATCATACACTTACATGTAGCCAAGACACCTAGCACATCAACTAACATAAACTTACATGTAGCCAAAACATTTACACATCAACTAATATAAACTTACATGTAGCCAAGACACTTAACACATCACTTCACATAAACTTTCATGTAGCCAAGACTCTTATCACTTCAAATAACATAAACTTACATGTAGGCAAGACACACAACACATCAATTAACATAAACGTACATGTAGCCAAGACACACAACACATCACTTCACAGAAACTTTCATGTAGCCAAGACTCTTAACGCATCAAATAACATAAGCGTACATGTAGCCAGATTCTTAACACATCACTTCACATAAACTTTCATGTAGCCAAGACTCTTAGCACATCAAATAACATAAACGTACATGTAGCCAAGACACTTAACACATCAATTCACATAAACGTTCATGCAGCCAAGACTCTTAACACATCAAATAACATAAACTTACATGTAGGCAAGACACACAACACATCAATAAACATAAACGCACATGTAGCCAAGACGCACAATACATCAATTAACAAAAATACTTACATGTAGCCAAGACTCTTAACACATCAACTAACATTAACTTACATGTAGCCAAGACACGCAACACATCAATTAACATAAACGTACATGTAGCCAAGACATACAACACATCAATTAACGTAAACTTTCATGCAACCAAAACACTTACACATCAACTAACATAAACATACATGTAGCCAAGACACACAACACATCAATTAACGTAAACTTACATGCAACCAAAACACTTACA
>JAECUM010050868.1:0-29566 GCA_016617855.1 Megalonaias nervosa | reverse complement strand
TGCTCTATGCCTACCCACGTAAAGCCTAAAATACGCAAAACCATTCTTTTTCCCCACCGTCCTGTGCAATATAGTCAGAGTGATTTGTTTTTCTTTGGTTGTCTTTTCTGTCAACGAAACTTTCCAGAGGTCCCATACAGCGGTGATAATTTGTCTTGGTATATACAACGCCCAGGACGTTGTTTTATATGTGCTTCTGCCGCCAGTCTGGGTTCGTATCCGCACAAAACACGTTTCAAAAAGGCTTGTATGTGGCCATATCAAAACCCTTGTTGAATGCGTTTTTGCTCCCTTTGACCAGAAGGGTGCACATCTGGTTGATGACCGTTCTCACCTGGTAGTAAACATCAACTGGTAAAGGATAAGCAGCATTGCGCTGCCATAAAGATGATCAGCAAATGCTCAATAACTCAAAGCTATAAATTATATCTCAACTCCCTCGCCCACATCTTAACATTGAAAGTATCAGGATTTTATGGATTTGGAACGCGCCAGTACTTGGGCTTTATTTCCATCTCCACAAGTTATGTGCAGCTGGGAATATTCTTGATAGAAAGAACAATGACCTACTCCAAATCATTTATGTGAGCGGTGGAAAAACCACAATGACGTTGAAGGCGAAGGCAGCATCCATGCACTCTCGATATGGATCTCAGACGCCGGTGAATCACCCTTTTCATGATCAATAGTGCTTTTTTACTCTGAGTCTACGTGGTCCAGGCTTATTTAGTTGACTTGCTAAAAGCACCTCCTGGCCTATGCATCCACTCCCTTTTTAATGTTCCCCCAGAAGATTCAATAGATATTGAAACTCTTTGCCACGTAGGATCCAATCCAGCTCAAACGCAGAAATGATGTTGTAATTCACACCCGACAATATCAAGTAGGTCAGCCGGATTACAACAAAGAAAGTAACTTCTTTCTGTCACTGGGATCCAATGCAAACCGTGCAATTTGGCAGATTGTATGAAGTCTGGAAAAGCAGAACTGGTGCTGGGTTAAATTGATTAATCAGCAACTCACTTATTGCGCACATACAATATAAAGAGAGAAAAAAAGTAAATGAAATTCTCTCGGCCACATACAGACAGCAAACATTCACACACAGTTCGTAGTCATAATCAGTTTCTATCATATACTCATACTGATATTTAAAGGGAGCAGTACAAAATCCCATAAGTGATTTCTTATGAAAATCATGCTCGGTAGAATTAAACGAAAGTTGGCAGACTAAAGCTTTCCGCTAGCAAAGACTACTTGGCAAACCTCAAGTGCATTAGCCTAATTGCGTATATTCCGCAGATGAAATATCTCATCAACACGGGAGCCTCTTTGTGTCTGTTTCTTATTTTAAGTTTATAAAACCTGTGAAGATACGAAGAGACTTTTATATGCCCGCCATGACGCAGACTGTCTTATATTTTGTCCATCTGTGTGTCTGTTACAAAACTTTTCCAACATCTTCATCAGATTTTGTGGCTTTCTCGCAACTGGAGAGAAAAAAAAAGATGAAAACCTATTGGTTTCTTAGTCAAAAGCTGCAAGATCAAGGTTAATACAACTGAAAGAAACAAAATGGTTTTCGCACAATAACTCGATTTGTCCATCATCCACGTTACCAATAATTGCGGATAGTTTGCTCTTACGATGACGGATACCTCTTTTGACCTTGGGATCGATAGGTCATGGCAAACGACAGCTGTGAAAAAGTCGAAATAGTTTATGCACAATGATTCCAGTTCACCGTCATCTTCGCGCCCCAAACAATAGATGGCTTGCACATGGGTAAAGAAAGAGTCTACGGTCAATCGATGAAAGTTAAAGTTTATTTTGATTGAAAGAATAAAATGAGTTTTCAGCAGTGACTGATACTAACCAGGTCCAAAAGACTTGCATTTTAACATATGGTAAATATTAAGAGCATATTAGTGTCTGAAATATGTTTTTCATGTTACGAGGTTAAAATGATTATCCACTCCTTTTTGATGGTAGCATGTTTATCTGACTCCAATCCCACGTTTTCTATATTTTATATCTCCTGAACCATTCATGATAGCGTCAAGAAACTATGTGTGTTCTTGCATCATGATTGTAAAGAAACTCTCTGATTTTAAGAGTTATCCAAAGTGGTATTATAAACTGTGTTCTTGCATCTATCGTTTCTAGTTATTATCCCCAAAACAGTTTTAGACACAAGTCTGGTACGCTTTTTATCATGACAAGAGTAGGCGTCCCATATATTATTTGACTTTGTCAGATGTGCAATTTTAGAGTTAGCTCCTCAATTTCAAAACTTTTACTCAAACATATTTAATTAAATGTCTACGGTCTTCATGAAACGTGGTTAAGTCTTGTAATATTACGAGACAATCATTTTGTAAACGAATGGGTACTGTCTGATCATCATTGTAAGAATTATTTGAAGTTTAAAAATATATGTCCGTCGATCGTTTCTTCATAATACTGGGAGTTAATAGCTTTCAAACTTTTTTCGACATATCTCCATAAACTTGTTTTGCGTTTATGTCACGAGGAGAGTATATATCACACTGAATGCTAGGCATCTGTAAAGAAATATTTTTACAGACCCACCATCCGTACAGATGATGACCAGCGCATACAAGGTGATAGAGTACCAACCCCTCAATGTGACCTGTCAGGTCAGTAGTAATCCATCACCTGACCAGATCTCCTGGTCTCCCACTGGGGAGAGTTCTGTATCTTCCAGGTTGTACTTCAGCTCTTTGTCAAGAAATCAAAGTGGAACCTATAGATGTAAAGCCCAAAACACCATGACACCAACAGCTGGAGAACAACAGATAGGCATCACCACAAGTCAGATTCAGGTCGATGTTCTATGTAAGTACTGATAATTCTTTAAATGAGATTTACAAGAAGCATAGACTGCAATTGTTACTGCTATCACGATTCTATGGTCTTAAACTAATTATGAGAAAGAGTGAATCCAACAAGTTGTGTAAAATTCAACAAATAATTTATTTCCGTAGAATTAAGGTGAAAAATGTGAAAAGACCTTACAGTATTACGAATTAAAGCCCAAATAATTCTACAATTTCTAACACAAGTCCTAATGATTAAAGTTCTGCAATAAGTGTACTGGTATTACAAAATAAACCAACGACGGAAGTGTTGATATGCCTGTGATGTAGTGTCATAGTGATGTATCGCAATAATACAATCCTAGAATATATCCTTACTTGAATTTCACCATAAATCCAAGTTTCTATTTCCAAGAATGTTATGTTTTAACACGTTGTATTTCCAGAGAAGAATAATTTGAATTAATTAATTTGAATAAATAAATTCAAGCCCAAATGAAATACCAGACACACGCTTGAATAATTTCTACGTAAACAAGATTATATAGTCTTCAACTTGACCTCTGGTCGCAATTAGCATTTTTTAAAACAATAAGACTATTGCCTAATGGAAACTTTCATTATGAAAAGTTCCAAATGCTTATAACATAATATCTTAGTTAAAATTAGATGTATGTTACAAAGATTATAACCTAAAATGGATAAATAACATGTAGACCCGGGGTTTCATGTCGAATTTCCAAGATGTTGGACTCAAATTGAGATGAACATGTTATTTACATAACCAAAATCAATGATTCGGGTCAAGCAGAAAATGAACTTGATTCGGTCAAGTCCAAAATACAATTATCCACAGCATATAATGAATAAAACAAAGTGACAAACAATGCAAACTAAATATACATAACACTATGTTTTGAATTTTGAAGAAGTTCAAGTTTAATTGATTTCAACGCCAGTGTTGTATATATTAACCTTTGCGTTTGAAAATGTATAAATGTGTGTGTGTACAGGCAGACATGTACATCTGTTAGGTAACACATTGGTACTGAAAGAGAAATACGAAAGCGAAAGGTATGTCAAAGTTTAATATGTTCCTTGTAGTACCATAGGTGCCACCTTCCAGGCAGTGTTGCGGGTTTTTCTGAGACTATAAAAGCGTGGCTTGTGGTCTTAGGATGGGGGGTGGTAAGCAAGAGAGGAAGAGCAGGCGCTTGACCAAAAAAAGTAATGTTATAGAATTAAGAATAACCTATTTGTTCATATAAGTCGATAGAAAATTATTGGGAATTTTAAATTTGAATAAACGAAAATCAAATGTTTTCTTTGATGCATTTAACATGCTTTCGTTATTTTAGTCCAACTGATTATATGCATCTCGCTCATTCTCACTTTCTCTTTATCTCTACTCTCTCTCTCTCTCTCTCTCTCTCTCTCTCTCTCTCTCTCTCTCTCTCTCTCTCTCTCTCTCTCTCTTTGAAACGTTTCTCAAAATTGTCCTTTATAAGCAAGATTGTGTCTGTGGGACTGAGACTGAAAATGTGGTACTTGTCGTGTTAACGTGTAGTGATATTTTAGGTATGGTTTACCATTGATTTTTTATTCCTTTTATTTTGATATGCAGTCTGCTCTCAATAAATGAATTTCTTCGTCAAACTCTCAACTAATCTAAAGTCACTAATGTGTTCGTTGATATTTAATCACCTTTCCAGCCGGAATGTATTGAAACCTAAATATCGTCTTAATGTGTTACAGCGTGTTACTAATGTCATAGGGGCTATGATATCATATAATAATATGTAGGTCAGGCCTTCCAGGAACCATGTATTGTAATTTTTAATGACGCCATATAAAATCACATTGTTCGAACATCGAAGGGAGATAATTGCATCAGGACAATGATTTGCAATCTGTAATCCTTTGTTCCTCCCTAGGTTCCATACAGGATTACAAGAATATGTCAAAGAAAGACCCATAATTGCATACTACTAGTAAGATTAGCTAAAATTAGAAGTACTAAGTTGTAATTGAAACCAGCAGCATTAAAGCTACATGCTTTTGATTCTGCCTTGTTGTTTGTTACTCAAACATAGGGCGAAAATCCTACTCAAAATCTTATTTAAAACTATTTGAGTTGTGGCAAGGTTTGACCTGAATCTATAACCTAATATATTGGCTGGACTCATGTTTACGAGACCAACGGACTTATCACCCTGATAGTACTGGTCATCTTAAAGGTGGCACTTATATATAGTTTGCAGTTCCCATTGGGACTACATGATGAGCTGTTTCTCAATGCTAGCAATTCTGAAGGAGACAAGTCATTTGATGTTACCATTCAAATGGACATCATCTTCTTAAGTACCCTTGCCAGAAAATAAGCACTCCCCCCCCCAACTCTGTGTCGTTGGCACTGCCATCTAATATCTTACCCTGCATTTTAACTTGCTGCTATGTGAAGCAAATAAAGAATTAATGATCTGGGTTACCCGTGGCCCGCCTTTAGCTGGAACATTCTAATTAGTCCATAAGACTGAGCAAATTAGCATTCACTGGCCAGTGAAATCTACGGCTGCAAAACAGTAAGCAACTCTGCATAGTTTCCAACGTCAAATCTCAAAGCTCTTGTGTCTAGAAGGTAGATGGCATTTCACAGGTTCCGTAGCTCTCATTACTTTTGTGGAGAAACAACCGACATTCCTTGTCAAACCCGCTACATGAGTTTGTGGATATTGAAAACACTTGAAAATTGGACCAAGAAGTTCCAGGTAAGTTCTGAAGAAGGCAGAAATATTACTATGGATGCTATATACAGTTTATCATTTGATATTGATATTACAGTATCTTTCAGGTTCAGTCTCCCATATTTTATAGCTTTTTTACGTCTGAGATGCAAATGATAATATTTTATTTGCTTGTTTCAACAAAAACATTTGATTTGAATTTGTACTTATTATTTTACAATGATGCTGAGAAACACGTTCTGTTCAGACAATTAGTTTGCTAATAATATTGGATGAAAAATCTCCATATTACCTTATTTGTATTTACTATATACGTGTATGGATATAGAATGCGAGTGATGCTTGTTATTGGGTGACACCGTTATCATTTTTTTTTTGGTTGCTATTTTGAAACAGGGACAATCTCAACATTGTTGCTGCTAATCGTTAAATGTTCCCTAGTACAGGCTTTCAGTTTGTGAATGTGAAGTTCTTTGATTCAGAAACGAAATCATATTTACCACATTTACCATTGCTGTGTGTCAGTTAATACAATTTCATATATACGTATATTGGTTCCCAGATCCCCCATCCATACACGGGCTTACCAGTCCATATAAGGTAATAGAGTACCAATCCCTCAATGTGACCTGTCAGGTTAAGAGCAACCCACCAGCTGACCAGATCTTCTGGTCCCCCAATGGGGAGAGTTCTTCACCGTCCAGGTTGTACTTCAGCTCTGTGTCAAGAAAGAAAAGTGGGTCCTACAGTTGTATAGCTAAAAACACCATGGCGCCAACAGCTGGACGACATCAGACAGGCATGAACACAAGTCAGATACAAGTTGATGTTCTGTGTAAGTGTTGCAAATACTTTAGTTTAGTCTTACAAGTAGCATATATTGGGTGTAGTTGCTATTAAGTGTTGAATTCGGAAGACGCTCCAGCCTATTTTAAATAGTGTTTTGCGTAAATCTACCTTTGTGTCCTGAAGGTTGTTATTGCGTATGAGGAAGGATAGATATACCATGACACCGACAGCTTAAAGACAATAGGTTGATTCTAACACAAGGCGGGTTGAAATTGGCATTATGTGAGTAATGTCGAAGTTACAGAAGTCTCTTTACAAACAGGTAAACGCAGTTTTTATTACTGGTCATATCCAAATTTTAATATTTGCTTCAGCAGAACAGGGATTGCTAGAGGATAGAAGTTATTAAGTTTGACACGAGTTCTATCTCTGCATAATGTATCAATTCACAACTGTACATTCATACATTGCTACATTAGTTTATACAGATTGCGAACAAACTTGGCTGATGAAAACATTCAACTGGCAAAGATTACGTGGCAAACCGTTTGTGCATTAGTGTAAATGGATATTTTTCAGCAGATGAACTATTTCTTACCCAACTTAAATCTCTTGTTGTTTGTATTTTTTCTTCATTTCATAAAACCTATGCAGATATGAAGAGGCTGTTATCTAAACACACTAAAACTGACTGTTATATCCAGCAGTATATGTGTTACCAAATTCTTTTCTGTACAATCGAACATTTATAATTTGCAGCTTTTGCAGCTGGCTCGCACATGGAATACACAAGAAACTTATTTATTTCTTGGTCAAAGCTCCGAGGCCAAGATTAATGTATCCATTCTTTATAGTTACCATTTTATGCGGATGGCTTGCACGTAGAGTAAGGGATAACTCTTTCGATCTTTCGATGCGAATGTCAAGGAACAGATCTCTGTCACAAAGAGAAAATGGCTTTTTGATAATAACTTGAGATTTAAATGATGAACATTTTGCAAACAGTAGTTACCTTGCAAATGGGGAAAATGTTTGGGCCAAAGGGTCGGAGTTTAATGTTACTGTGATTGAAAGAATAAATATGCGTTCTAAATAATAACATTAGTTTTGTTCTCGCATAAGTGGAACAAACTTTGGTTTACACTTAGGGCGTTGCGGAAGACTAGCGATTTGGGTTCAAAAGAGACCGGCAATGGTTTCTCGACTGATAGACGAGAAATGGTTTACATAAAATGACATTAGTTATTTGTCACATATGTGATCATACAATGGTGACCATTAAGTTGAAACAATTTGAAGCAAAAGGTCAGTTATATATACATGTAACTACTCACTTTCAGAGACACTGATCAAAGTCATACAAGTGTCTGAAACTAGCAAGATCAAGAAGCTCTGAATTGTAATACACCATGAATATTACGAGCGTATTCTTTACCTTCTGAAATATATATCTTTCGTGATTTCCAATATGGCGTTAATGTCTACATCCATCCTTATTTGGAATCGGCCTGTCCATCTGTTCTTCCGTCACTCGTTTCTTTGTTTCTTAGCAAAATATCTCGGTTTTATTTATCATAACTGGAGATTGTGTCAGTTTTTAAAAAAATTGTAATCTAATCGGTATTTGAAGAGTTATCCAAACGTTTATTACAAATTGTCTTCGTGAATCTTTCCATCACAACCTTCTCCAGTTATTATATTATTTATACATGTGTCTGGCATGCTTTTGTATCATGACAACAGTACCTGTCGGATTTATATTTGTAGAGTTTTATACCCATTTTTGAAAATTGTATTGATACATACCTCCTTAACAGTTCGAGGTATCTTCACGAAACGTGAGTAACTCTTGTGATATTACAAGTCAATGTATCTTGTAAAAGAATTGGCTCTCTCCCATTAGCATTTTTACAGTTTTCTCCATTTTTGATAATATGTCCGGCTGTCACTTCTTTACAATATTGAAAGTTAATATCTTCCGAAGGTTTCCTACGAGATGTCTTCATGAAACTTTACATGCATCTATATCATGAATAGAGTTTATGTCACAATGACATATCCGTTTGCTCAGTATTTATTTTTAAAATTATTTTTACAGATCCTCCATCCATACAAGGGCTACCAAGCCCATACAAGGTGATAGAATACCAACCCCTCAATGTGACCTGTCAGGTCAGTAGTAACCCATCGCCTAACCAAATCTCCTGGTCTCCCACTGGGGAGAGTTCTGTTTCCTCCAGGCTGTACTTCAGTTCTGTATCGAGGAATCAAAGTGGGACCTACAGCTGTACCGCCCAAAATGTTATGGTACCAACATCTGGAGAAATGCAGTCAGGCATGAACGCAACTCAGATGCAGGTTGATGTTCTGTGTAAGTATTGAAACTACTTTAACCCAGTGTTAAAATTAGCAATGATTGGTTATAGTTATCAATAAGTTTAAAGACGTTCTGACCTTACTGAACTTATGTTTTGCTGTAAGTAACTTTTGCGTCTTTATGCTCGGAAAATGTGGATATATGCACGTGTATAGGTCTACATGAGCGCGTGTGTGTATGTATGTCTAGCGGGGCGGGTTTAACATACAGGCACTGAAGCAAGGTACAAGGAGGTAGAAGTGACGTCTAAGTATTTATATTTTTCTTATATTGATACACGTGCCAACCCTCCATGCAGCTTTGGACGTTTTCCTGAACATTCTCTGGGGCAGAGCCGGGAAGGGGAGTGACAGTGATTCTGACCCATATAAGTGACGTTTTACAATTAAAAAGTAAGCTATTTATTCATATATGCTTACAAAAAGTATTTGGAAATTTATGATTTGAATGAATAAAATCAATATAAAGCATTTTGCAGACCTTCATTAATGGTGTTTTGTTTGTTTAACTGGCTACGTCACATGTTGCCATCTCTCTCTCTCTCTCTCTCTCTCTCTCTCTCTCTCTCTCTCTCTCTCTCTATTTATTGGTCGACACTTTATCAACACAAATGATTTTTTAATCATTTTTGTTTGCATTCCTCATTCAACAATTAATTTCTTTATCAAGCTCTCAACTACAGGTAAAGCGACTAATTTTCTTCATTCATATGACTTACCTTTCTAATGGTATACATTCTACCTGTGCAATGTATATAGGGTGCTATGCGTGTACTAGGGGCTGTCATGTCCCAAAATTATGTCAGGCCTTCCAGTCATACTTATTTTTTAAAATTATATAGAACCATATAAAATCCCTTTTTTCACCTGTGTCACAGGTAGATAACTGCAGCTGCACATTGATTTGAAATCAGTATTCCTTTCTTACCGCCTTGGCTGTAACCTTACAGGAATATACGAACACATCAAATAAAGGGCTATAAACCCATCATGCTGGATTAGTTAGAATTGGACAAACTAAACTGGAACTCAAATATTTGTCATTTTTATGCTATTTCTGGAGCACAATAGTGATGTCGTTATCTTTACATTTTTATTTTCGTTCCTATAGAGTCACCATGAACTAATTATTGTATATGCCACAGGTACTGTAAACTTCTATCATCGATACGACTCGAATGGAAATGACTACCCCTCCATCAAAAACATTCACAGTATAAATAAACGTAGATTATTGTTCTGCTTATCCGTCAAAGCTTTCTCTCTCCATGACGAGACTTATTCGCACAATGACGGCCAATCCATACAAGTGTGATAGCGAATCTGAACGGAAATTGAAAACAAATCATTAGTGGTGTTCAGTTATTTCGACTTGTGTGGTGCACCGAGGTATTCCGAATATCTATTCATTCGCAGCACCTCTTTGATCCCAAGAAACTTATGAGGCGATGAATGATGCTCCAATTGCCTCCGCCAGTTAGTATAGAGTGATTTATCTTATGTTATTTGTGAAAACACCCGGAAAACATTTCTGCCGATATTCTCTCCTCACAGTGACAATTCATTTCTAATTTGAGAATAGCCATGGAACAATTATTTCAGATGCTGAGGCCTTTTGTAAACCTTTTTAAGCAAGTTATTCAAGTTATCAGCTATTCAAGGTGTAGTCCCGATTACATCTGGGTGTGGAGTTATCTGCCCTGCGCTTCTCATTTTCATTATGGAGGGTGCTGCTTTCCGTGAAAGTGGAATGGGCGGTGCGGCTTCCATTTGTGGTTGCGCGGTTTCTTACCAGCATCTAGTTTTGTATGGAGTTTGGGTGCGGGGGGATATCAGTAGAATCATCGACAAATATTGCTGAATCCTTAGAAATCCACGAAGAGAAAATGAATTTTGTGTGTAAGGATGACGAACATGATATTGCCAGGTAGGAAAATATGAACGACATGTTTCAAAGATAATGGGAGTATTATCTCATAAGTCAGTTCCAAGTAGATACAGTTCCTACTCATTTCATCAACATATTAGCCTTGAGAAAAACAATACGTCTTTTGAAGATACTTTGCAGAGGATGAAGAATTTCTTCTGGATAGGTGCTTTTGATTGCGTTGCACGAAAACAACCAGGTTCAAGAGTCAGATGCATGTCTCAATACGTGCACGTTCTAATTTAATGGATCTAATTGCTATTCGGTGTCGACATGCATTCCAGGTGGAGAGAACTCCTCTTAATCTCTTAATCATCTGATTTTGAATGAGTAAATGAGTAATAGTCTCTTGCTAACTCATTATTACCTAATTCCTATCGCCCATCCATACAAATTTGCTTCTTACCTCTATGCTATGTTACAAGTCTATGCTCTTGAAATAAGTAACAGAAAAGAGTGAAGACAAAAAGCTTTGTAAAATTTAACAAATAATTTATTTTCCTAGAATACAAAGTGAAAAATTAAGAAAAAAGAACTTACGGTTTTACGGATTAAATCCAAAGAATAATCTAAGAATTAAAAAATAGAAGTCCTAGTAATAAGAAGTCCTGAATGAAACTGAGTTCGAGTCCCGATGAAATCCGAAATTGAACGCGATGACGTCTGTTGTGGTCAGCGAGATAAATATTTCTATTATTAGTTGTTTACGTCAATGAAATAAAAATTTTAAAAAAGTCAATCGGTCAAAGAGAACCGAACTCAACTTTTGGACAATGTCAAATCCAGTAACCAATGTTACATTACAATAGCATTTAAATTTAAATCAAACAAACAATTAAATTAAATATAATAACAGCTATTGATTCGATTTTGATCAGACTTCCAATATAGGTTATAGTATCAGTATCCCAGAGAAGTTTTAAATATGAGTGAGGTGTGTGAATATTATATAGGTGATTTTGCATCTGATTGGCTGAACTTGTTACCACTCTGATTAGCATGTCACTGATCAAAGTTTGATCGAGATTGGAATATATACTTATTGCATTATCAAAGACTCAGACAACTACAAAAATGACTTAGATACACACTTCATCTGATTTTCTGATCTTCTCACATTCGCATGAACCATAACCCTACTCTTCCGAATTGATGATGGTATTGGCATGAGTTGCCCACAGAACCACTCACTAAGATATACATGAAGCCTCTCTACATTGAAAATGGTGCGGATCTGACAGATGCAAAAAGAATGACTGTCATAATGATCATCGTGTTATTACTTTACCTTCTGAACAGAGATGTGTGTCAATGTGGAATTTTAACTGAAAAGCTCTTGCAAGATATAACTTGTTTTGTTGAAAATTGTACTGATTAGGCACTAGTTTCAGTAATGATCCGAACATTTGTCCTAACATTAAGATTTTTGAACATGTTTCTTGGTTGGTAACATCCATAGTTAAGCGTGCATCGAGAATTGAAAATAAAAGCGCACAGCCCTGGAGTTTTCTTAAAGGAGCCTTGCCTTGTCATACAGGAATGTTTTAGGAACTCCTCAAATCTAATTTGTTCCTCAAAACGTTTAGGATGATCTAGAAATTTAAACATTTGTACAATTTTAAAAACTAAAGCCTGATTTAGCTCCCTTTCCTTTATATCTGTCAACCGTAGTCTATTTTTGGGTCACGATCTCTAACGTTTTTAATGAATATTTGTTTTTATATTATTGGATTCAAAGACTAAATAAAATCGTTGTTCAAGGGACTATCCAAGACAATGAGCCATCATAAAGTGGTTATCTGTCCAAGCTAAAATGCTACCTTGTTATCATACACTAACCTCCAGCTATATTTTGGAAAATACTTATACATGCTGATGGTTTTGCTTCCAAGGCCTGCACTAAATGCTAGATTGATCTTGGCCAAATTTCCAATTGCTGTTAGTAAACATGCCCAAAATATTCTTTAAAAATTTCAAAATGTCATTTTTCAAACTATAGTAGTAGTAATAGCAGTATGATTATTTCTAAATGTTGCCTACAATAATGCATAGTAATATCTGCAATAAGCAGGCACACAATCTTCAAGTGTGGGGCATTCAGAGAAGTGAATAAATCGAGAAAATGTTAATATTCTACATATCTTAATTTCTTTTATTATATTGTTTTAGACAATGTAGGAAACAATATGTAAGTAAAGAAGACATACCATCTCCTCTATCTTTATAGCATCAAATATGTGTATGTCCAGTCAAGAAAAAGATCGACAAAAATGAAAGTTTTGATTTCAAATGGTAACTTCGGTTCCATTTGAAACATTAACAGCGATTGTAAGTTCTAGAAATTCTGGTTTTATTTGAAGTTTTACAATGAGAATTATTTGGAAATTATCTTTTCCAAATTAAAACAAAGCATTCCATCTTATAATATACTGGCAGCATGTGCAGCATTCCTGAAGATACTTTTTCATTGCTAATTCCAAATAATTCTATTCAATATATTTCACTTGTCATTAGTACCAAGCTGTAATAGTAATGTACGTAAAACAATCTAAAAACTGGAACAATCGTTTTCAGAGGAATCCATGGAGAAGGCACGAGTATTAGTATGGGTCATATTACTACTGAGACAGTATACGAAGACGCCCATATCCATTACATACGTCATATATGTTTTCATCATTGCTTTATTATTCATAAGTCATCCACGGAGTAGACTCGCTTTCTTTTCTCCTTTCTGTCTTTAAAAGGAGTCATTTGCTTTATGGGATAATCTGATAAAAGTGGATACATTTTCTCAAAACATTTGTGAACCATTTCATGAGGATGCATTGTTTGCTTTTCATACACTTTGAGGAAGGAGATAATATTCTTAGCTTCGGTTTTAACAGAAACCTGATAACATATATATTTCACAAGTGAAGCGAAAACATTGTATTGACAGGAGTTATGAAACCACGAGTGACAATACAAAATGTGTCCACTTTAATCCGTAGACCTACTAAAACTCGTATATTTCTAAGGCACAAGCTATCAATTTGCATGGTCGTTCTCCACTTTTGGTGTAAATTAGTTTAACAGCTGCTTTACTTCATCCTTGAAAAGAAGTTCTTAAATTTATACATAAGTTCGGGACACCGACAGTTTATAAATTTAGCTTATATTTATATTTAGCTTATATATATATATATATATATATATATATATATATATATATATATATATATATATATATATATGTGTGTGTGTGTGTGTGTGTGTGTGTGTGTGTGTGTGCGTGTGTGCGTTTATGTGTGTGTGTGTGTTTCCAGATCCCCCATCAATAGAGGAAATGACCAGCCCATTCGAAGTTTTAGAGCACCAGTCCCTTAATGTGACCTGTCATGTTGACAGTAACCCACTGCCTGACTGGATATCCTGGTCCCCCATGGGGGAAAGGTCTTTCCCATCCAGGTTGTATTTCAGCTCAGTGTCAAGAAACAACAGCGGGACCTATACGTGCACAGCCCAAAACACCATGGTACCAACAGATGGAGGACAACAAATAGGCATATACACACGCCAGATACAGGTTAATATTCTGTGTAAGTATTGATAAAGAACTTCAGTGTTACAAGTATTGGATGTGGTTATTAATAAGTGTTCAGGTTTTAATAATCTCAGGTTGATTAGTTGGTTAGAGTACATTCAGATTTAAGAGACCAGCTGCTGAAAGACAGTGGGCTTATTGCCTCACATGGCAGATGGATTTTCACATTCCTTGTAAGTAATGAATCGATATTAATGCAGTCTCCTTAAAAACTGATAAACACGTTCGGGTTCTGTACAAATGTAAATATTTTTGTCTGAAAACCTGCTCCGAAAAAGGAAGAAACGTATTAAGCATCATATATATGCACCAAGACAAGCAAATTCCAGTGGCGGGGTTATATTAGACTTCCTTTAGTTTCTGCTGAGCGGGGAAGCAAATTACGTAACTCAGTCACTGTTATTTCTTTCTATCTGCGCAGACTCAGACAGATTATATTCTTCACCCTCAATTTTCTTTTCACCGTGAAAACATTTGGCGCAAACAACACATACAAATTCAAGTTCTATATTTCTCTCATACGTTCCTATAAATCATTCGATATTTTTTATGAAAATCTAAATAAGTAATCAGTAGAAGCTACTTTATTTGTTACTTCTTAAAATAAAGAAAACAATTTAAAATTTATAAATTTACCATTTGTTAGTATTGCACATAAATCGCTGTGGGACACGTTGTATTGTTTTGTATACATCGTATTAATACGAATATGTTGATCAATACAGTAGCATGACTCACCGATCTGAAGTACGCACGTCATTCGCTTGGGACAATAGCAAAGAAATATTTAAATGTACTTCGGCGCATAATTAGTCAATGAATGTCATAAATAACAATTTAATTTTGTTTTTAACAATACTTATTAACTGTTATCAGTCATAATTTGGAAACGTTATACTGGGGTCAATGTTATTATACAATTGTTGGGTACGCACCTTTAACGAGCAGTCAATGTGAAACAGACCAGTTCATATATAACACTTTGATTTGGAAGAGTTAAAACTGCTTATACTATATATTGCAATTGATATTGATTGTGCAATTATGAAAGACCCCTACTGTACCCTAATCCGATCACCGACCCACACACAAACACTGTGTCCAACTTGCAACCACGCGAGGTTTGTACCTTACGGGAAATTTATATTTTCTGTCCTAGAAATAGGCTCTTATTAGTGGAAGCTAAGAGGCAGTTTGAATATATTGTGTATGGATAACGATCCGATCTGAATAGTTTCTGAAGGATGTTTAATTCTTGATTGCATGCGCATGTTTGATTGATGTTTGTTTATCAAAGTTAGGCGAAAGTTTGTTTCACAGAACACATCTCTATATGTGAACAAGGTTTTGTTGCATTTATTGAGAGAATTGGGATTTTTGTAAACAGTGACGTGCATAGCTTATATGTATATAAAACACTATTTTCTAGTATTTTTTAATATAATTCATTTAGTCGTGTTGGGTTTGTAATGCGCATTGAAGGTAATTTTGTTTATTTTGCTTTCACAGTCATTTTTCTTTGTCCTTAATATGCAGAGTTTCGTACTCCATCTAGAGCCCTTACATAATCATTGCTCGTAGAATGGTGAATCAGGTTACACAAATAAATGGGACTTTTGTTCCTATACATGTGTAGATGTTGATAGGACACACACTGGAAATTAGCATACATTCTTGGCTTTTCAGTTTTTGTATTGCATACGTCAATTACTGTCCAAGTCTTTGCATGTACCTCTAGATATTACGGACGATATATTGTTTATTGTTGAAGTGTTTAATAAAACTTGATGGTGTGTTAAGCACCAAAAGTATTTATTCAAACAGTATATTTATGTCATCCACACTGACAACTTCGGTAGGTTAAGGTTTATTTAATTTATTTCTTCTTCAGATCTTGCTTTTCATCGTTTAGAGTCTCTCTTGTTTGGTAAAAGGTAATGTCATAGACAAAGCTGCCGTTGTGTTTGACTCATATTTTACTAAATTTAAGATTGCAAGTAAGGACGTAGCTAGGGATAATTTTCTTAATGCAAACTTGGAAAAGAACACGATATATACTTTCAATTGCAGTACGCTGTAACGTAACTTGGCTATATGATAAGATCTGTCTTTCGAAAAGCATTGTATGATATATTGCTCTAGATTGAATTCTTCAAGTTGATTTAATTTTGAAATTTATTTTATAATGAAATTACTTTTTTAATTTCTGAAAGCTAGAGTCTTCTTGATTATTTTCTGTGTTATACTAAGTTAATTCATTCATTCATTTACTTACTCATAAATTCATTTCGCTTTTAGCGACCCTTTTCTCTAAATATGTGATGTTCATCTTTCTTGTGGATACATTATCCTTTAGTTACAATATTTGCAAATTGAGTCAAAAAATAGACCTCTGTACTTCTCAGGGATGTTGGCTCATATTCACTATTGTCGAATGAAACAGAAACATCTTAGGTCAATATTGTTAAGGTATCTTTCATAGATTGTTTTACGCTGGAAGGATGAACCTACTTCATTCTCAGGTTAAAAGTCACAATCGCTGTGAAAGGCAAAAAGAAAACTTATTTCTGTACAGAACATTAGTTAAGCCTCACATACTTGGACCAAACATTGTTGATCACGTGCACATGACCTAAGTGTATATGACCCCAACAAAGTCACTTGTTGCACTTGAGAAAATATTTTCTAATCCTATGAACCTATAAAAAATGGCCAGAACGAACTAAAAGAGAATAGCATACATATATATCGTGTCATTTTCAACTTACAGGTTGGTTCCAGTTAGACTCGTAATTAGTGGAATGCGTAGTATTTGGTACGTATTATTGTTATCAATAAAGAGATGGGTATATTTACCACTCATATAACAATATAATTAGTTGCTGCACAATTATTCAAAGAAGTCTGACGCATCAACTTTTTATTTGGTGTATCTTTCAGACACTGCTGAGATTACAGAATTTCTGGCTAGAGATAACATTTATGAGATAATGGAGAACAACACTTTAGAACTCTACTGCCGTGTAGACAGTAATCCATACTCAAATATCTCACTTTCCCTTGGAGATTATTTTAAATCAGCCACCCGAGACTCAGGAGAATTGATCTACAGTATTACTGCAGGATGCTTGGAAGCAGGGAGGTATGCTTGCAGCGCCACAAACTCAGTCATGGACGGAGTCAGAGTGTCTGCAGAAGTTAATTTAAACGTTCTTTGTAAGTGAAGGAAAATTATTTATTTCTGTCTGCCTTGTCTTGTTTTCAGCTTTGACGGAGTTGAATATGATGAAGACTGCTGCTATAGTATTAAAAGCAAACTTCCAGTTGTATTTTAAAATTCTGGTCGTACGAAGGGAAGTAATGAAATCTAAATGTAGGATCCAGAAGTAGCAGAAGCCTTCCAAGCAAAGATTGGTGGGAAATTTGCACCGCTCACCATCCTCGACGCTGACGATACAGACATGGACACGTTGATCACCACCTTTAATACAGCAATGACTGAAACAGCAAGTGAGATCCTTGGTAGACATCGCCCAGTCAAGAAGCCCTGGGTCACAGCTAAGGTCTTGAACCTGTGTGACAAGAGGAGGGAGCTGAAGAAGAAGAAGAACGATACAGAAGGAGCAGAGCAGTACAAGGCAGTCAACCGGGAAGTCAAGAAAAGCATGAAAAAGCAAAAGAGAACTGGATAGAAGAACAGTCCAAAGACACTGAGGGAAACTTGAAAAGGAACAACAGCAAGAACGCGTACCAGCTGGTCAAAGATCTAACAAGCACAAAACAACGGCGAGTTACCGTCTTACAGGACAAAGCCGGAAACTGCCTCACAGAAGAAAAAGACATTCTGAAAAGATGGACAAAGTACTGCGCAGAACTTTACAACCACCAACCCACAATAGATCCAGAGGTACTGAATGTTCCTCCAGCAACTAACAACGACAACCACCCTATCCTACGGGAAGAAGTAGAAGCAGCAGTGAGATCGTTGAAAAAGAGGAAGTAAGCAGGAGTAGACAACATCCCAGCAGAACTGATCCAAGCAGAGGGAGAAGCAATGATTAGCGTCCTCACAAACATCTGCAACAAGATCTGGCTAACAGGAGAATGGCATCGCCATGGACACAATCACTGATCATCACCCTCCCCAAGCAAGGCAGCTTACAACAGTGTTAAAACCACCGTACAATCAGTCTTATAAGCCATCCAAGCAAAATCATGCTACGGATACTACTAAACAGACTAAAACCACAGGCTGAAAAGATCGTTGCCGAGAAGCAAGCAGGTTTCAGAGCAGGGCGCAGCACAGCAGAGCAGATCATCAACTTCAGGATATTGTGTGAGAAGTACCTCCAACACCAGCAAGATCTGTACCACGTCTTCATGGATTTCAAGAAGGCATTTGACAGGATATGGCATGCAGCCTTGTGTGCGACCATGAGACTGTACAACATAAAAGCCAACCTCATCACAGTAATAGAGCACCTGTATGACAAGGCCACCAGTGCAGTATACTTCAACGGCAGCATAGGGGACTGGTTCAGAACGACAGTCGGAATCAGACAAGGCTGTCTGCTCTCTCCCACACTATTCAACATCTTTCTGGAGAGAATCATGGCTGACACGCTTGAAAAGCATGAATGGACAGTCAGCATCGGAGGCAGAACAGTCACCAACTTACGTGTTGCCGACGACATTGATGGACAAACAGGAAATGAGCAAGAAATAGCTAGCTTAGTAGAGAGCCTCGACAAAACCTTCGCAGCCTACAGCATGGAAATCAGTGCAGAGAAGACCAAACTGATGACCAACAACACCAAGGGCATCAGTACTGACATCAGGGTCCAAGGCACGAAGATAGAAAAAGTCCACAGCTTTAAGTATCTGGGGGGAATTGTAACAGGTGAAGGATCGAAGCCTGAAGTACTCTCCAGGATTGCGCAGACAACAGCAGCGCTGACAAAACTGAAGCCCATCTGGAACGACAAGAACATTACACTCAGTTCAAAGGTCAGACTGATGCACTCACTGGTTATCTCCATATTTCTCTACGCCTGTGAATCATGGACCATAACAGCTGACTTAGAGAAAAGGATACAAGCCACAGAGATGAGATGCTTCCGAAAGATCATCGGCGTCTCATACAAATGTTACGACCCTGTAGTTAAATTACATGTGTGTTAAGATTTGAATTTTTCTATTTTATTTCTATTTTAATTTTATTTTATTTTTATATCATTAAATGTAATTATATTATTATGATGATTATGTTTGCAATGGGTCTAATAGTTTGTTAGAAACATCGTATTTATTTAAAACGTAAATGTGACTCGTGTAAGCACGACTTTTGTATGATAGTTTTTCGTTGCAAGTAAACAGTCAGGAAGAGCTATGTAAATGATTGGCTGCGACCACGTTATTGCTCATAATACTTGTTTACGTTTTTGCAATACCCAGATGTGAATTCGAAATCACACGTGGTCTCCGTGCATGTGTACATGAAATGACGTTTAAGCTTGTTTTAAATGCTCAGTTACCTGTAAGAGAAGTTCAGTCGTTGTCAGTCGTGGTCATAAGTGAGAGTCACATCATAACATCTTGTAGAGTTTTTAATACCTTAAGGAAAAGGTATTTCTGTGCTGGAAAGAGTTGTTCATTCGTACGTATGAGGAACAACATGTGTATTGTTAGTGGTGGTAGCTGTATTTCATCTACTTTATAAATAATTATTTTCCCTGAAGAACAACATTACTGGCTTTGGACAAAGACATTTGATGAAATTATTTCTAAATTGGAACAGAACAATACAAATTGTGCTTCACAGTAAAAAATCTGGACATTTTGTGTTAGCCTTCGTCTGACGTCATCATCCGCCATCTTGGAACGGAACTGAGATTCAGATTGTATCAATTTAGAACTGTTTATTCACAGGACTTACGTGTTTTCACAAATTTAGAACAAATTTTTGGATCTTCTTCGTAAATCGTAAGTCTTGTTTCACATATTTACCTTTTCTCCGTGTTTTCTAGGGAAATAAATTATTTTTGTTAAAATTTACAACGCTTGTTGTCTTCACTCTTTCTTTGTGTTACTTTGAACGAGCCGATACATAACACAAAGACCGTGTCACCAATGAAGAAATACGGCAAAGGATCAGACAAGCCATTGGGCCTCACGAAGACCTCCTGAGCACAGTGAAAAAAAGTAAACTGCAGTGGTATGGGCATGTCTCACGATCATCAGGACTTGCCAAGACAATCCTGCAAGGCACTGTACAAGGAAGAAGAAAGAGAAACAGGCAGAGAAAGAGGTGGGAAGACAACATTCGAGCGTGGACAGGCTTGACATTGAGCGACTCACTGATAAAGACAGAAAATCGAGAGGAATGGAGGAAGCTGGTTGTTCGGTCTTGTGTGGTGCCCCAACGGTCTACCAGACTAAGGGACTGATGATGATGATGATGATGATGATGATGATGATGATGATGATGATGATGATGATGAAATGTAGATATAAAATGGATGTGTTCTTATAAAGAAGATGAGCAATATGACAAATGTTGCTTGCATACAAAATGTACATTTCTATTACAGTAAACAGTCCATGAAAAAGAAATGCAAGTTAATAACGAGGGTATTAAATAACTATGACAATGGCATTATTTACTTTAGAGTAAAAGTACTTGTTACATCTGTTGAGAAGATTATATAGAATGCAAAGATTATGTGATGCGAAATGCGGATAAATTGGAACAAAAGTTTCAGATATAAAGATAAATGCAGATTAAGAAACATTATAAGCAATATGCATGTATTTAAACAAAACAGTTACATATGAAACCTTCAGACACATTGGAACAAAACCTTGCAGCCATATAGAATACTCAGACAAATTAGAAACAAAAGTTGCAGTAATAATCGAATGGATAACTGAATATGGACATCACGGAACGTACAGACATAACAGGACATGACAGATATGTTGAGCTAAGCATTATGCAAAATACAGAGAGAGGTGGTAATAAATTGCAACGAGTATAAAGCTCTTCTATGATGAAACATTGAATAACTGTCATACTCCGTGAACAACAACTCTTATTTCACCTTCCATCTTCAAGTCACAAAACTGTAAAAAAAAATCATGAATAGTAGCAGCAGCATTAACAGATAGTGTAGCTTTCATATAGGTTTTATTGTTTCTTTTTTAGTCTATGGATGATACTTGCTGCAAAATACTAAAATAACTGATGTTCATTTATACTGGTTACAGACTATAAGAGCGCATCATCGTCATTGGCAGCTCAGTCTCAGGAGACCATGTGAGTAGCGCCCTTGAAGTGTTGTCTGTCTCTGGGGTTTTGGCATCGTCTGTTGTGGCTGTGCAGGCCGATGCGCGAGTGACAGTTCCTATTGCAGTTGGTGCAGACGTACTGCGAAGTCTGAGCTGCTTGGGTTGCTGCTGCACTCTTCTTTCTCTCACGTTTCTCTGCGGCCTGCTGGACTCTCCTCCCATCAGCGACTGCTATGCCCTTGCTGACCGTCAGTTTCCAGGTGCCTCGGTCCTCGGCCTGCACTTCCCAGCTGTCTGGTGAAATGCCGCATGCCTTCATGTCCCTCTTGCACACATCCTTGAAGCGGAGTGAGGGACGGCCGACTCTTCTGGTGCCAGTGGCCAGCTGACCATATACGATTCCTTTGGCATCCTCCCATCCTCCATGCGTCGGACGTGTCCCAGCCATCGAGGGCGGCGTTTGCTCAGCGGGGAGTACATGCTTGGGATACTTGCACGCTGAAGGATCTCGCTGTGTGGGACGTGGTCTTGCCACCTGATTTTTAGGATGCGCTGTAGGCACCGTATATGGAAGGAGTTGAGTCGACGCTCTTGCCTCATGTAGGTGCTCTAGGTCACACTTCCATATAGGAGGGTGCTCAGAACGCAGGCTTGGTAGACTTGAGTCTTGGTGTGCACTGTCAGCGCGCTGTTCTCCCACACCCTCTTTGTTAGTCGGACCATGATGGTGTTTGCCTTTCCAAGCCTTCTCTCCAGCTCTACATCAAGCGAAAGAGTGTTGCTGATGGTTGACCCCAGGTAAATAAAGTTGTTGACTACTTCCAGGGTGGCGCCGTCGATTCTGATGGAGGGGACAGTGGTGACATCTTGAGCACTGACGTTTGTCTTTTTTAGGCTGATGGTGAGCCCGAACTGCTTGCAGGCATCAGCGAAACGGTCTCCCAGTCTCTGGAGGGCATCCTCGGTGTGGGTCACAAGAGCCGCGTCGTCAGCAAAGAGCATCTCCCTGATGAGTACTGACCTCACTTTGGTCTTCCAGCGCAGTCGTGCCAGGTTGAACAGCCTCCCGTCAGACCTGGTGTGCAGATATACGCCATCAGTGGACGTGATGAAGGCGTAGGACAGGAGCAGGGAGAAGAAGATCCCGAAAAGGGTTGGTGCCAACACGCAGCCCTGCTTCACGCCGCTGTTAATGGGGAAGAAGTCTGAGGAGGATCCATCATACAGGACTGTACCCTTCATATCGGTATGGAAGGAGATTATCATGCTGCGGAGTTTTGGGGGGCAGCCGATCTTCCCAAGAAGTTCAAACAGGCCCTTCCTGCTGACCAGGTCGAAGGCCTTGGTAAGGTCGATGAACATCATGTAGAGTGGCTGACCTTGCTCTCTGCTCTTCTCTTGGAGTTGTCGGAGGTAGAAGATCATGTCTGTTGTCGACCTTCCTGCTCTGAAGCCGCACTGGGATTCTGGATACACGCGGTCCGCCAGAAGCTGCAGCCTGTTAAGGAGGATGCGGGCAAACACTTTGCCAACGATGCTGAGAAGGGAGATTCCCCTGTAATTGTTACAGTCACTGCGGTCTCCCTTGTTTTTGTAGAGGGTCACAATGGTGGCGTCGCGCATGTCTTGGGGGACTGCTCCTTCCTCCCAGCAGAGGCAGAGTAGCTCATGCAGCGGCGTCTATCATCCATCTCTTTGCTGAATTTCCTATCAGTACGCCGCCTAAGAAAATTAAGAGTGGCACAAAACATTACATACACACACATTCATTCCAAAGCCAGATTTATCCTAATGATCCTAATGAAAGCTGATCTCAATTCTCTCCCCCCCCCCACAATGGATACATATATCACCGTAGTATATTTTCGCTTAATCAGTTCCTATGATGTTTAACATGTTGGTCTTAAATGAAAATGGTGTCCATCTAACATCCAAATTGGACACCTAGGCAGCAATCCTACCGATTTTGTTATCACTGTTTTTCTGAACTCAAATTGAATGACATTGGATTTTCGCTAAAGGATTTATGATATCTTGTTGGTCTTAAATAATATATATTATAGCCGTCAATCTTGCAATTCTTTTTGTCGATACTCCTCCTAAACTGAAATTTATACCAACTTGTGTTTGTTACCAGAAGACTTATTAAAGTGTATTGTTATTGCCACTCATCTTGAATGGATGGTCATATCGACATGGCATTTTCACAGTAAGGCTTCTTGAGATATATAATTGGTCCTTAATGACAGGATACCAATCTGGCATCGAAAATGGCTGTTATGGTAACGAGCTTGAAAATATTGTCATAACATTTGTTCCTGAACAGATGGATATGTTGATATAGGGTTTTCGCCACATCTTATGATATCAAGCTCCTAAAGAACTCGTGCAGATGTTAAATCCAACATTGTTTAATAACTTAGTGAATAATAAAAGCATTATATATTAGCTACGAATCACGTGAATGCTGCTGGTCCCCGGATGGTGGAGTGGTCTTAAGCGCTCGCCTTAACCGACACCGCCATCTCACCTCTGTCCGTTGGGTTCAAGTCTCGGGCTTGGCCAATGTGATATGTGGGTAAGCTGCCAGTAGCTGGGTCGCTGGTTCTTATCAGATTTTCGCGAGCTTTTCCTCTACCAGTTATACTATACATGTAGACTAGACAACAGACTACAATATGTTTATTGCAGAAGACATTTAACGTTTAGAAGATATCAGCCACGTTAGCCGCTTCAAACCTGTAGGGGTGTCTGGTTTCGTGAATGGCAATATGTTTATTATCATTATTATGGCACAGAAGAATATATAGTCATCTCAAGACATTGACTGTGTCATGCATATCTGAAAATAATGCTGCATTTTCTGTTTTAAAAATTATATAACTGGCACAATATTCAAGTCATACAGGAATGTATTACAGAATATGTTTGGTGTGCTTCGTCCCCATGGAAAAGTTAAGAGCGCTGAAGGTCATAATCAAGCTTCATTACCGTCAATATGCTTCTCATAGAAGCAAATTGAATTGACCATATAAAATGACTAACCTTGGTGGATATGTATATTTAATTTTATGAATCCGTAAAACTCATTTAGCCCGTTTAGTCCATAAAAGGTGATAATATTTTCGTAAATTATTATATAGTTAATTGCATGCATTAATTCAAGTAGTTATTGAATATTGTTTCTAAAAATTACCCGGTGAGGATAGTGATGTTTTTAAGCTTACATATGTTATATCACTTTTTGTTTAGATAACCTAACTAGGAGGAGAAATAAATTAATGTTATTATTTGTATTGCCATTGATGTCTTTAAGCTTAGAAATGTTATATCACTTTTTGTTTAGATAAACTAACTAGGAAGAGAAATAAATTAATGTTATTATTTGTATTGCCATTATATGACTCATTACTGGATATATTTGATTAGATATATACTATTCATCTTGGAAAACTTCCTTTCAGAGGTAAATTTTGAGAAGAGATTTACGAGTTCAGTTCTACCACCTTTTTAATAAGTTATTGTATTTTTCAAATAGTAATTTGATAATCGTAGAGAAAACAAACCATGTACTGATCTCGAACTCCCTTAAATGAGGGTGCCTTATTTATCATTACTCTTGTAGGTCATCCAAGGTCTGATTATCGAAAACACATTTCATCTGAGTACTACGTAGCACTGAATGACAATTTGACATTAGTTGTCAATGTAATAGCCTACCCAGAGCCAATAGACATTATGTGGTATCACAGGGCAGGGGAGACTGACATATGGCAACAGGTTCTAAATAACACCTTTTCTTCTACTGGGCTTCATTCTAATATCTCTGTCCATCTTGGCAGTCAGAAAGATTTTGGTGACTACCTTGTAAATATGAGTAACAGCTTTGGAACCTATGAACACATCTTCCATGTGATTCCAGAAGGTGAGTCTACTTGTGCTTTTCAATAACTTGAAAGAATTTCGTTGCAGATTTTAAGTCCTAGCCTCCCAGTTTTAGTCAGTGGGTGATGAACAGCTTTTGTTGTCTTCCATCGATGCTTTTTGTCTTTATCTGTTTTTATTCCCACGATGTATTTCAGTATCGACAATCATCCTTCAAAGTGTACAAAATAAATCTGGCAAAATACTGATGATTTCCTAATGCGCTAGTTATCAATAATGTATCATACACTGCAATTATTTTTGTTAATTATTGCTTGTATTACTCTATTCAATTGAAAACATCTAGAATATGACAATGGTCAACTCGCTAGGTGTCATGTTTAACCTAGGTAACGATAAATAATGCCACTGATAACCAGGGTCGAAAACTATACCAAGTGATAAAGTAAAATGCTGACAATTGTTATTAATGCAATCCTTATTAATGTAAGGCAAATAAAAAAAGTATAAAGCATATGTCAAGTTCTGCAGTAAAATATTATTATCCAGAAGCTGGCAGAGTAACCTCACATGGTTAAAACACAAACCGTTTTTAAAAATAATTTACTTGTGAACAGTACAAAAGTGGGATTAGACCTTATTTCATAATTATCAGTCTTTTCTCTTATAACATGTTGTCGTGTTACTATATATATCCATCCATTAAATATTCTGAATAGAAAATTGAAATTTAGCACGGAGTCGCATATTAATGAGAAAGAAAGCAAGTTTGATTTCCACCATTCCACATCATTTAAAGCAATAATAACATCTGCTTGACCTTCCTCCTAAGTTTGGTTTCTGCGACAGTGTATAACTCCAGCTGAATTTGTTATGAACGTTTATATTGAGTCCCTGACGATTTCATGAGTTTGGATTTTGTCCATTGAATAATATCATTTAAGCGATTTGTGGCCTATGATTGCCCATCCTACTCACTTTGCATTGATCAATAGAAGCAACAAATTTCTCGAATGGTCACCTATCAATAAAACCAGGAATTACAGTTTGTGAGTCCCAGTTCTCTTACACTTTAGTTTCCGCAGCATGCCTTCATCAATACCAGTTGGATTTGAATAAAATGTTATCATCATTGACATTATTACGAATAGTAGTAGTAATAGTAGCATCAGCAGAAGAAGAAGAAGAAGAAGAAGAAGAAGAAGAAGAAATACTATTTTAATGAACCTTTAAATCATTTGTGCTTCCAGCACATGATATTATCATTTACCGAACTTTTGGTCCTGGTTATTGGTCCTGTTAATAATTTCCACAAGTAAACGTAACTAAGGATTGTTAGGTTTCATACTAATTAGGCATGAACCTTAATATTGACGAGACCTTTGGCAGAAGAATGCCTTCAATAATACCAGTTCGAAAACATCGGTATTAAAAGAGTTACCACACTACGGTCTTAAACCATGTAACAAAAAGAAACAAAACTAACAGGTTTCGCATTAAGTCAACAAACAATGTATTTCCCGAGAATACAAAGCAAAAATGTACAAGGAACGTACAGTATTGTGTAGTAAATCACAAATAATCCTAAATATTCAATCGCATGTGCAACGTATAGAATATTTCAAATGATCTCCAATAATCTTGACTGAGCTAATATGCCAATAGTCTTAAATAGGTTGATGTACCTACAGTCTCGAGATGTTAATGATATAATCCAGAATGTCTTTGAATGAATTTATAATAATCCCAAAATAGTGTCCAACTGTCCAAGAGCACCTGTAATTAAATCGAATAATTGAAATAAATGATGCCCCTCAAATTACAAATTAACACAACAGTAGTAGCTTACGCAGACTGAACCTAAAATGGGAATGGAAAATTTTTACAGCAACCTTATTCAAAATCCTCAGACGCACTAAAATGACCAAGATGTCAGTCACAAGTTTGCTTCCAGAACATTGTAGGTTTGTAAACGAAAAGATACTAGACCTTGAACGCAATTAACAGCAAACATCTTATTTATGACTTACAAATATGCCAAAAAAGAAGGAGGTACACGCACGTTTAATTTTCGATCGTGGACAACGGCCAAGCACACAATATAAATTAGATATATGTAAAAAAGGAACAACACTATATACTTCAACAAACGTAGTATTTATGTCTGTTCTGTCAGTATCTGTGCAAGTTCAATGATATTCTGTCCATAATATCAAGTTAAAGGTTCACGCAAATGCGAATGTTATGAAATTTGTTGTTTGGTTTTCTTTTTAGTTTCAACATATATTGAGATATTATTAGTACTCAGCAGTTAACAAGGATAAAAATAATGAAGCATTGTCCTTTTAATTAATTCCCATGAACATGTTTTGGACAGTAAAACTTCAATCCATTTGAGTTTCTCTTGTTTTAATATAATATCGGATCATTTCTCGATACGTCACTTTTTTCAATCAATGCGGACTATATCGTTAGTAAGGATGATATCTTGCTTAAGGTGGTTATGTCATTACTTATAAGGGATGTCGTCAGCGGTGGTAGTGACTATAATTGAATGTTATTGTTTAACTCTAAAACAATGAATAGAAATACAACTAAATTTGTTATGTTTATTGTATCATAATGAGGAAGACTTTTTCTAAAACGTTGAAGTAAGTTCCCCATCACAAGGTGGGTGAGGGGTTGATTCAAAGGTCAACCCACTGCAGATTTATTATCTATTTTAACATTGCATATGTATGTTTAATAGCACATTAACAGATGAAAAGATATATAGTTATCAGGTAATGAGTGCAGATTGATTTGCTCATATTCACGTCACAGTAACTGACTTAATGTGATCTGGTCAAGAAATAAACTTGGAAACTTTGGCCTTCGAGCATAGTGCACTATTTTTGTCCTCTAAGCACTTTGATCATAACCTGAGAAATTTTGAGGTCCGCGTCTTATAAGCACATGCATTGAAATGATTCTCAACTGCCCCAGCACCATCCTGCAGTATCAGCCATAGGTCGCAATATTTTTCCGATGATACATTACGTGTAATCTCCAATGTATCATAGTACGACCTTATCATTTATTACGAATATATGTCCTGACACTGTTATATGTTGACAAGAATCACTCTTGTTTTGACCTTTTATTAGAATATTGTTTTGGTAAACTTTTTCAAATTTTTCTCCAGCATGCACTACTTTCAGTACTTTGATTTTCATGCTCAGTATAAAATGATGTCCTACATCATACATTTTTACATTAACTACCAGACATGAGCATAACACCGTTCGTTAAGCCACGAAGTACAAAGTTTTTAAACAATTTAATATAAGATAGAATGGAAGCAAATATTGAAAAGGGAGATGTTAGTAGACAAAAGGCAATATGTGATTCCTTTTCAAAGTGGTGCAATGAATACACGCACAGTGTCCAATTATAATGCTATTTGAGTCATATTGAAACTATATTGCAGAAGTCACACAAGGTCCAACTGCTTTTCCAGTTGGTGCAGTAGCAGGAGGTGTTGCATCAGGTGTAGTGGTTACAGTCATCTGTATCATATTGATCATAATATTCGTAAGAAGACGAAGCCTGAGAAAGAATGTGAAAGGTGAGAAATTGGTGCCTTATTGTTTTATTTCATAATAAACTCAGAGATTCAATGACTAATGACAAATTTGTATGTTACAGGGTTTATAAAGAGTCACAAGACTTCAAATGAGTGAGATTTTTATTATGCCACTTGACCTGCAATATAAACATAAAACAAGACTACACCGTACAAGCACGCATCTTCGCTACAACATTACAAAATATACATTTAGACAGTAAAATATGTCATGCGAATTTAAATGAATATTCAGTGTAAATGACGAATTTCCATGGTAAGAAATGAGCTCACATGTTGAGATTTAGTTCTTTACATACATGTTCTCTTCGACAGGTGTTGATGTGAAAGATATCCATTTGACAATCAGTTTTAAGAAAATTACCTAAAAACACATATTCATGGAATATTCTGTGATTAAATTTACAATAAAAGTAATAAATTGAATAGTATGTCTAGCCATGATACATATTTTAACAACGTACATGCATTATAAATATGAAACAAGACTAGTTTTCATCACAGCAA
>JAECUM010050867.1:0-13512 GCA_016617855.1 Megalonaias nervosa | reverse complement strand
GTACGGTTTTCTTTTAATTTCCGCACTTCTGTGAATACGTCTGTGTGCATTAGGCGTGTTTGAATGTATGCATGTGTATCATCGAACATTACATTACAGGTTTATGATGGCTATATAAGTGGTGACCAGGTTTATATTTTGGAGAATGTAGTTCTACGGCAAATATTGTATAAATATAGAGATACAGACAATGCTGAAATAATCTTTCTGCTTAAATATTAGTCAGTGTCACATTTTTCTATGAATGGATATAATATTCGGAAAAGTGTTTAAATGAAAAATTAAAATAAGAAACTTTTTCATCACAGTCATTGAGGATGCATATAACTGAGATCACTCTAATTTCTTGATGAAATTGTGTTTACCTTACAGTGGTGTGTAGCCGGAGAGTGCGTGGCAGCAGCAGAAGCTCCCTCTGTAATTGGTAGGTTGGAAGTATCAGAAAACGAAAAATTTCTTCAATTTACTTTAGTAGTATGCATGATAAAATATAGTTTTGTTTTGAATCGCAAGATATTGCTATCGCCATTTTTGTCCTCGACAGCGACGTCATCAACAGAGTTAATATGCTTGTGCAAGCTTTGGGAAGAAAACAAAATATCTGTATCATCATTTATGGATTCAGCTGCAACTAGTCGGAAAATATTATTATGTCTAAAGAGTATTTGTCTTGCATGAGTGAGAAGAAACCGGGTGACATTTGTGTCTACGATGTTAAGATGCGGTATTAACGTTTTGAAAGTCTCATATCTTGCATAATAATAAATGCATTAAACTGGAAATTCTGGATGATATTAATACATGCCTAGAATATGCATCCTGATATGCTAGGAGTTCCTGTCCTGAATGTGTAAGGAGAGCACTATGTCATTATAAAGTCGTTCAGAGGCGAGGTATTCCAACATCAATGTTGTGTTGGGATCTGATACACAAGAAATTCATTTCTTACCTATGTAAATAGAAGACTGTGACATCATAAAGTTGTGTAGCGTCCTCTGTACTTTGTAAAACTATTCTGGCTTAATCTGATGCTGAAGGGTTTAGATTTGATGCTTTGTCGCACAGCAACACAAGCAGTTAATACCGTGTCGAGGCCTTTGGAATAATGGTCATTGCAAACGTATGCTGTGTGGAAGCAGACACAAGTCCTGCCTGCCTTTATTATTCGCTTTTTTTGACATATGGGGATATATATAGTGACAGAACAGAAACACACTTGCAGATGTCAACACGCTGCTCCCTCGGTGATGAAATCAGATGTACTTCATCCAGAATTGACACAGACAAATCCAGTCATTATCACAAAATTTAGCAGGATCGACAAAAATACCAAAATCGTTTTATTCCAGACTAATGGAAAAGTTGTTGCAATGCGCATTCGTTTGCAATATTGCTCTAAATTTCAATTTTACGTAGACCAAAATGCCATTTTCTTCTGAAAGTCATGTGCAGCGCACTACTAAGTTTACATTTATCTGTTTTTGTGTACTGATGAATCTGCGCTTGTGTGCTCAGTTTGGAATACAGCATAATTCGTGTTTATTAGTGTATCTTTGTTTATATAATTAAGCCTAAGGTAGAATAAGCAAATGAGCATTTAATAAAACGGTTACTGCATTTGTATGGGAAAATATGAACTCGTTTCGTCGGATGGATATACTGCACTCCCAAAGTCGTGTAGTATATCCATCCGAAAAAACTCGTTTATATTTTCCCATACAAATGCAGTTACCTATTATTATTATTATTATTATTATTATTATTATTATTATTCAGATACTTGTCCATTTGGAAACCAGCCTGGGATAGTGGCAAATGGACAGACATGTACACAGTTGGTTGCAAATTCTTCTTTTAACTGCTATAACTATACAGGTTCATGCTGTGAATCGTGTCAGAATGCATACACTGGCATCATTGGTGAGTACGGGAAGGTGACAAACTTGATTTTTATAATTGATTAATATACTTTATTTAAATCCGTTTCGATATCAGTTGTGCAGGATATTGTATTTTAGGGTGACACGAACATGTGTAGCATATATTAAGAAATATATGCTGAATGGGATGTGCCACAGAGGTAAACTCTGAATTCCTACAAAATAGTGAGTCACTGGCATATCTGTATCGCTATTTGTTTTCCTCCACTAAAGGGTATGAGAGGCTTAAAAATTTGATCGTAATATGTAGATGGGAGTAAAATATGACATCCACTCACAGTTAACGGTGTGCCACAATCTTCTTTTTACTTATATCATATGCTTTTGTTAAATCGATGTCACTCCTTTCAAATGAGATTTCCTTCCATAGCTTCGAAAATTGGCATATCGAAAATCTTTTAAATGATCTCACAGATAGTCATATAGATGCAATTTGAAGATGAAGACCTCACGTGTTCATCTACCTTGTCGTCAGCAAATGATCCAAAATAAATTCGTAATATAAAGATATTTTCTTATATCTACTCAGAGCTCAGAGTTTCTTTTATTATATATATTTTAAGGCAATTATTTGCTAATGCGATCAACGGCAGCATTACTAAATCGTTATAAAGAAGTTCTGAATTTTCAATAATTTTAGGGATAGCGACCATTGACAAATATATCTTGCACCAATAATGATTCAGTTGTGTATTTTGTCACATTATTGACTGTTTTCAAACGCAAATGAAAAGAGTTTTTTTCGTTAACACATTTCTGTCTCTGATTAATACAGTACATATTGATGGGGTACAGATATGGTAGAAATATATTGCAGTTCTCATATCCGACGGATTTTAGGGCGCAACATCTTTATACAAAATATTTTAATGATTGTGGCATTATTTGTATAGATTTAGGTTTTATATTTTGTCTATTTATGCATTCAAGCGTGGTTTATTCCTCTGGTCATACTTGTAGTCTAGATCAGTAACATACATATTTGAACCCTACTTATTACTATTTGGAGTTCGTTATTAGGAATTTTATACGACTCTTCCTTATTAATCAAAATAGGTATATTAGAGCGTCAACAATCGTCACAAATTTTAAGATCTGTTCATCCTGAGAGAGAGAGAGAGAGAGAGAGAGAGAGAGAGAGAGAGAGAGAGAGAGAGAGAGAGAAGATTCAGAAGAAGATAAAATGAAATGAAATAGGCCTATATATAATACAGATTTGAATAACATATCGTAATTAAACATGTGCTATTTGCAGTTATGTCTCCTTTCTTGGCTTTGCTAGATTTTAGTGGTTATTTGCTAATTGTAAGGAGTCGGTGTTGGGAAGATATTTCTCAGCATGAGTAATTAGCCAGTCTCAAAGACCAGACATCATAATGTACAGCACTCGTAAAATGTACCGTCCCTAATTTTTTAACATCATAATGTACAGCACTCGTAAAATGGATCCTCCCTAATTTTTTAACATAGGAAAAACTCTGGATATTATTAGATATATGTGTTTAGTAATTTCCGATAGGAATAATTACTTTCATTGGGTGTTTGTGTGATGTGTTGTATGGCTTATGGAGGAATCTTACAAATGTGAAACAAATTAAAACCATGCAAGTGTCAAAAGAATTTTCGTGATGTGCGATCAGTGGGTGATTAGGTGTATTATTTGTTTATTTATTAACCTCTCCTTTGATAACTAATGCTGTCTCGAGGTCTATGAAATTGAGGGAAAATATGGATTACCGAGCGACGCTTATGCAGGTGTTGATTCCCTAGATATGAAACCTCTTGTGACAATACTTAAAGGCTTATATAGTTCGTAAATGGGAGAAGCAAGTAGCTTTTAAAGTGATATTACCACTGCGGCAATATCATTTTGATCCCATATAATAAATTGTTTTTACCACAGACGATACGTAGGAACTTTGTTTTGTAATATGATTAATCATATTGTTTAATTAGTGAGTAAGCAATTTCATCCATGGTGAAAAGTGTCGTAGAACTGAATTCTACTTCTAATAAAGACACATGTATGTCGTAATTCGTGTGTGCTGACTATCTGAAATGAGAAACAAAAGGTGTTTTTGGACTTAGCACTTCTCGACAATTGAAGTAATTATTATGGATGTTTCAAATGTAAGCGAATATGTCGTTTCAATATTATGTTTTTGTTTTTTACTTATTGATCACATAGTGAGTGATGCTCGACAAGGAAGTACGTTTTTAATTATTAAATATTTGAAGCCGAAACAAATCTGACACATTCTTGCACTTGCAATAAAAGCAAATTATTGGTGTCTCAGTCACGATAGATGTGAGATAATGTAAGAACGTTGTTAGCAGCTTGTAATTAAAACGACATAAATTTCTTGATACATTTGTATGCTTAACCTGCTTTGTTGCATCTTAAAGGATGTGAGTATGGCGACAAAACATCTACATCTAGCCGTATACTGTCTTGCCGCTCCCAAAACGGAACTCTCTCTATATATATATCAAACATATAAGGAGGGGTTAGCCATTGAATGTGGTTAAAGTGGGAAATGAAATATAAGGAGTCGGGATTTTTCATGGCGAACCGTGGAAGGTGCTCCAGTTTTAAGCGACATACTACAACTACTTTTTTCCATCTAGATCTTTCTTTTGAATAATCACATTTCTTTAGTGAGTTTCATTTCACAATTTAGAGTGCTTTAGTGCTGCAATGAACATGGTTGGTATGTGTTTCTGGAAACTTGAGGAGTCCTACTCTGCACCAGTAAACATTTTTAACGTTCTCATTAGCTATCATTTCCAGGACCCCGCTAAAAGGTAGTTACTTAACTCATTGGCTGATTTATATCAGGGAGATTTGATTTTATTTATTTTGTAACGAAGTCATTGTAAATTAGCGTTCGATTATTCGATGAGTACGTGTTCAGATTTAAATCATTTTTCCAACATTATTTTCTTGACTGTATGCAAATATAATGATCAGATTGACCCTGACGAATAGTTGTCACTGTGACAAACTAATGGTATCAGTGTCTTATTTCTTGCACTCAAGTTAGGTAGATCTCATATTTCAACTTCAGTTGGAACCGGTGGATATGACCTTGTTAAATGTAAGATGGATTATAAAAACTTAATAACAACGACATAATGTTGATCTAACATTGAAAACAAAGGTTTTCCTGGATTAGATTATCCGTATTATTTGATTCTTTTTTTGTACATAGGATGTGAGTATGGCGACAAGACATCTGGTTGCATAGCAGGAGATTGTGCTCAGTATGACTTCTACACGCTAACACTGTGTTGTGAAACTTGTAATGTACCGCCAACAATAACAACAGAAACGAGACCACCTGCTGCAACCACTTCATCACCAATTAGAACCACAATGACGGAAACCTCTACAACAGCCATATTGACAACAGACCCAACCACAGTGACATTAGCTCCCAACACATCCGCAAAAAGCGGAACCTTTACCACAACCACATTTGATTCTATTACAACAACAATGGCAGTAGATCCAACCACAACCATGACGACAATAGTTCATACCACAACCATGACGACAATAGTTCCTACCACAACCACAACGACTACAACTCTTACAACAACCACAATGACAGTAACTCCATCCACAAAGATAATGACAGCCGACCCCAAAACATCCACAAGAAACGGGGTATCTACCACAACCACTACTGCTCCTAATACAAACACAATGGCAGTAGACCCTACCACAACAGCGCTTACGACAACTATAACAATTACAACCCCTACAACTACCACGTTGACAGCAAATCCATCCACAAAGACAATATCAGTCCCAAATACATCCACACAAAACGAAGCCTCTATCAGAGTGCCAACTGCCCCAACTGCCTCAAATACAACCACAATGGATTTAGACTCTACCACAACCACGACGACAAAAACTTCTACCATAAGGACAACCACTGCAATACCAACAACAACCACAATAGTCCCGACCACGATCACATCAACAGCGTCCACAACTCTGACCATAACTACAGAAGAAAGTGCAAAGAAGAAAATTGTAGTTACTGTGCAGTTAAGTTTCAACGTTCCCTCCTCTGACGATTTTTCAGACAGAAACATCTCTTCTCGATACGTTGATATGGTTAGGGATGCTGTAAGTACATTATCATTTACTATATCTACCTAGTTGAATCATCCATGATGTTTGATCTTCTTTTGTAAAATACAATTTCTATGTACCATTCATGTTTCATACATTATTGACCTAAAGATGGAAATACATTGTGCACCATATGTGCTTGTTTTAAGGAAAAGAAAACAAAGTAAGAAGAAAGATGAAATAATCATAGCACAATGTCAAAAGGCAGTTATAGAATAAATAAAAGCGGGAGATAATAATTATCCATGGGGCCTACCTACACACAATTTTTTAATTATGCTTTGATATAATATAAAAAGGGAACAACATCTCAGTGAAAATACTTGCTTGACTAAGTTGTTTCATATTTTGTTAGGAAGATATTTCATGCAGCGTGTTATTTTAATAATATAGTACACTCTTGCTGTATATATCATGATAAAAAGAATACCTGATAAACAGTTCTTGCCTAATGTAAAACAATGTGTAGGAGTTATGCAAGTGTTTGAAGACCATTCATTTAAAGTGTATTTGCTGTTTTCAATTTACAACATTTAGAAGGTACCGTCATATTTCCAACTATGCTTTCAGCTGATAGACTACTATACAAGAAAAGTTGCCGAGGGTATCCAAATAATTATTCTGGACATAAGGTAATTTCTTCAACATTATAGAAATACGGCACTCGTTGATTGCAAAACATGTACATACATACATACATACATACATACATACATACATACATACATACATACATACTCAACAACCAAATTTTACAGAAAAAAACTTTAAGTTGAGAATTTTAACGTTGCTGCCAGTTGTAAATAATATGATTCGTTAGTATATACTAATGGAAATGTGCAGATTACCAAATGTCTCAAAGTTATAAAACAATATTGCCTAGATACCCTTTTGAAGATGCTCGACACTATTCCATTTTCCTATCGGTCAAATGTTTGGCAGCATGAAATAAGTTTCAAGCAAGTGAAATTTGAGAAAGAAATTAAAAGCCCCAATTCCATTCGCAAGATTTACGTACCGTCCATTGCCAGTATCGTCCACTTCTGGAACTATATTTTTGCTCTTACCTTGTTGTTAATAATGTGGAATTGAATATTTAATATGTACCAAGATGTGGAGTGCTGAAATATGACTTTTCAAGTATCGGCGAAAATCATTTGTTCGCTATTGAGGAAAGGCTTCATTTATCGTGATCTACAACTAGTTGGTTTGTTTTTTCGGGAAATTCGATCCTAACTATGTTAGTCACCCTCACTCAAACTATTTTCTTACAAGTTTGCAACAGATCTACAATCAAATTCTTCTGTCTGAGGAGTTCTTTCATCAGACCAAATTTTGGGGTGTTTTAAAGTTCCAAGTGCAGAATATATAATATTGTGTTACAACAGGTATGCGGTTTCCATAATCATTTTCGATTATGAGAAGGAAATTAAACCTCTTTGATATGATATTAAATCGTTGGTAATTATTTAGAGCTAGATAATGTAATAAATTTGGAGTATGCTCATTTGGTTATAGCGCCCCGTTTTAAGGAATTGTTAGGTTTTTGTGATTACTTGTTTGATTATGGGAACTCAGTTCTGTGGAAATATTCCTTAGCCCGAAATAATTAGGCAATTACTTGGAGCAAACGTCACGGAGTGAAGTGTTGGTGATTTTCCATGATGCCATGATTTAAGTTTGGTGAATTCAGGTCAGAGCCTCATGAGTGTCCGTATCGTTCCATAATCACTATTAAAATCTAGAGGTGTACATTGGCTGTGTGATTCCAGGTGCAGTATTTATGATTGGAGACTGGTAAATTACACAGCGGAATAAACAAGAAGGGACTGTTTCGTCGTCGGCAAATACCGTACCGTTTATGTCACCATTGTGGCAAATCTGATGCAGATTTACAGGCAAAATGTGTCTCAAAACTATGATTTGATTGGCCTAAGGTGGAGTAGTAAAATTAGTTCCCTGTGTTAGGGGAAGTTGTATAGTTTTACGGCGTGAAATGCTGACGGTACGAAAAGTTGATGAACAGGAACCATGCATATATGCGGTTGATAGACAGTTGGAAAGTTGTGAGATCTTTGGTCTTGTATTGATTAGAGTAAAATTATTTATAGAAGTGACAAGATGGGGTTTCTAATTTACAACAGAAGTTGCATGGAAGTCCTTGGAATTAGGGGAAATCTTATGACTTCTATGAAGTTGTCATAAAGGAGGCAGCCGTTGACTTATTTGACGTACCTATCTAAGAAAATGTTTCAAATACACCCTTGAACCATATCAGATACAACAAAATGTAATGTATACTGCCAAGTATATATTTTCTTCCTGCCGGGTACATTTTCCAACAGTAATTTTCCGTTTGCGCTCTGGCGGTTCCCGTCGATTGACTAGGAGTGCACTCAGCTATAGTATATGCGTGTGTTTGTGTGTGGATCGTGTCTTTTATATATGCATCCTTTAATTAAGTAACTACTAATGAATGACAAAATTAACTGGTATCGACATTATTACGTATCTTGCGCTTGGACAAAATTATCGACGTTAGACACTGGAAAATGAAGAAAAAATGAATCTGAAAATCAAGTAAATGTATTGTCAGGACAAATAACATTTCCAAGGTCATGTGTACTGCACAAGTGATTGGAACAAATTTGTGTATCACTGAAGAACCTATCAAACAATATGGCGTGATGAATCTAAAATGGAGTCCTTGGTGGACGATTAGACTAAGGCGTTTTCCTTTACATATCATTCACATATATCACCTCTGTCACTGCGACATCGAGTCTAGGCTCAATCAACGTTGATATGCGAGAAAGCTACCCAGTACCTTCCCGTGGGTGGATGATTCTTTTCGTGGTCTGCCTCGGGTCTTCTTCTTAGTCCTAAAATCATTGCTCAGTTTGCAATTCAAATTCATAATTGAAATAAATAAATCCCATCAAATTGTATCTGAACACAACTCAAAGAGTGATTCCATTAGACAGATATTAAATTAAGATTAATAAGTATTATGTAAGTAACCTTTACGTAAAAGCTAAGACACAATAAGAGGGCGAGGATGAGCGTCAGACGTTCATTTCCAGACGATTCTATGTAGTACACTAGGTCAGGTCTTTTCTAGAACATTTAGCGTGACTAACATCAGCATCTCCATCAGCGTCTGCATCTGGGTCACATATCTTTGGTAGCGATGAAGGCTAAGTGGATGAAACCCATGCGCAAAATTCTATAGTCGCCGCTTTTATATATGGAGGTGCGTGTTTATGGGTGGGGGTGGTGCGAGAATTGAATATTGCTTGACTCTTTCTGATGCAGCATTTTAATTTTAATTTGTTACGTCAGCCACAATTTTGACCGTAATCCAGGACTGTCAAACGAATTAGAAGACTATGAATTGTCTTTATTACACATACATGTATGTCACCTTATCACCACATACATCAATCTAATCAGAGTAGTCAAAATACTCCATGATACCATGTAATCAATATTAGTAACTTGGTTGTGTGTGTGTGTGTGTGTGTGTGTGTATGTGTGTGTGTGTGTGTTGGATTTTTAACATAGCTTTAACAATTTTTCAGTCACATCACTACTATGTCTGCAGTCTGGCAGTTTATAGCGATGTCTAGCAGTGGGGCATCATGCCGCAGACACGTAGCGTGATGTCCATTCCAGTCACATTATCCTGACACCAGGCCGACCAGTCCTAACAATAAACCCTTAATGCTGAGCGCCAAGCGAGGCAGCTACTAGTAGACTTGGTAGGGGATAAGTCGCAATAGACGATGTCGATATAATGAAGCTTCCCCTAGTGGTTATAAAATAATATCCCAGTTCGATACTATAAGAGGCAATGTCACGTGTTTATTAATCAAAGTACACAGGAGATTGAGTAATCAATGCACCCACAGTCATTTGAGTAAACAATAACTAGATGAATGTGTGCAACCTAAAACGATATTTAAGTTAAAAACCAGTTATGACTACTATATACATATAAAATATGTTTTTTAAAGGTATTATAGCTCATCTATTCCTTTATTGCAGAATATAATCGATTCATCAATAGTAGGAACACTCTTACAGATTAATTTACTGTACACTGATTCGTCATTATACATCGCAGCAGTATAGCGCGGTCCCTTATATATCACGAGTATGGTTGCAGGTCCAGTGTTGGGCATCTACTTTTATAATGTTGATCCTAGTTTAATGAAAGGCAACTTCACGTATATCAATGTAATCTTTTACAGCTACCCTGAAGACTGGTACAGTGATCAACTAATTTCTTTTATAATACAGGAGAGGCAGCCTTATTGTGGACTATGCGACGATTTTTAATAGCACACAAGAAACGTTTGCTGCCCTGGCCAAAGCGATGGTCGTTTTGGCAACTGGAGGAAATATCATATTGGACGGTCAGGTGACATCAGTGTTATACATGGCCATCGATAACTATACAGGTGAGAATATACATATACAACTGATTAAACTAAATATCAATTAAATAACATTACGTGATAATAATATAAAGCCTTGTTTTACCGAGGAAAGGTGCAAACGTTCTACCGAATTAATAAAATTTTGGTTATTCTTAATGACTTCCTAATGAATTGTCCACTTCATATGATCAAAGACTTTGTCAAAATATCAAGATGACGAATATTATAACAATATTTTCCCACACTGAATGTATTACAATTTTCCTTTACTTTTGTTTTCAGGCCTTAATTGAATTGTATATTTATATAAAAGCCCTAGTATGATATAATAGTATGATTGACATTTTTTTAGTTTCACATGTCACAGGTACATGTGAATGTTACAGGAAAACATTTATAAACCTTTCCATACTATGTTTATTTTCATAGTGGGACACAACACAAGTAATTGCTCAATGAATGTTTGCATTTGGTTATATTATAAGCCATAAAATTTTATTAATTCTTGACAATACTCGAAGAATTACAGATGGCAATTAGAATAGTAAGAATGATGTATGTAAGTACATTGCTTATGCAGACTTGTACGATTCACCACAGCGGATCTGTTTTAGCAAGAGATGGAGACATTTAAAGGACCATAAATAATACATTAACTTGCTGAAATGAAAATATAAAAGGAGGAGTGAAAGGGAAGAGATACTCAAATGGGGCAAGCAAGTTTGTTTCTCCCAATTAGTACATCCAGGTCAATTAATCATAGGCTGGATATAAATTAACACATGTATATTGTATTGCATCTTTCTTATAATGCATTTATTAACTGTCTGGCCTGTTTGTGCGTTGGCGAGATCTAGGTATCACTCATTTTTGCGACTTTTGTGGAGGCGCCAAAGCCGTTTCAGAGTTTGGTTACAATGTTCCGTTTGGTCGCAAGTCCAAAACACTCTGGGAAGGAAAATTTTCGTACAAAAGTATATAACCAGGAAGCTCTTTCCTTATATATTCATACAACCATGCCCTCTCTCTGACCCTCATCTATGGTCAATACCATTCAAAAATCTTGAATAAGTGTTAGATTAAAATTTGTATGTGTAATCCAATATGTGGGAGGGGGGATAATTGCAATACTTGGGCCGTGGAATTGGGGAGATCTACACCTGCATATGCATACACTCCCACCATAGCTATGAGCAAGGAGTAAGAACAAGGTTATTTTTAAATCTTGGTTAAATTTTCCGTCATAGGTCCCAAGTCATAGTTGTGTTAGGTAATATACTTAGTAGAATTAGGGGATCTTGCCTTTTAACATCCTTGCACGGACATCCAGTCAAGATCTGGGTGGTTATAATATATGGGTACATTTTTGGTTAAGTTTTATTTTGATATTGACCAGAACCAAGGAGTAGATTGCTTTCCTATCAGGAAAGTAAATTCATTAAGCACTGCCATTTCATATATATGCGCTACTACCCAACCTTTGAGTCCCAGGCAAAACCAAGTCAAAACCGTTTGGCAGTGAAAATATATATGTATTCATATTACGCAAGAAAGCAGGTGGCACACATAATTCCTCGAAATAGATGATTGTTTCCCTTGATTCCCTGTTTTCCCCCATTTTGCTCCATCTCTTCATGCAGGGCAATTAGTAAAAGATAGTTTTTGTTTTTCATATATCTCGAGACATTTTATTTATCAACTCGTGCACAAGGAAGGATTTAATGCAGGCTTTTATATAGACAAATTAACAACAATATAATATAATTAAATAAACGTCAAAGTTCCACTTTCTCGTGTCGTCCATCTTGTAATTAATAGGTAATTTTGCCTTTGTTTTGCAGTGCCATTTGGTGGTAGCAGTAAGGATCAATTGTGTGCAGTTTACACAGTCATATCTGGAGTTTGCCCTGACAACTATACATGTGTAGTTTTCAATGATTCTCCAGTATGCCAGTAAGAAGAAATACTAAAATAAGCAAAACGCTTTTACTAATAACACCTCCAGCAGCAAGAACAAGAACAGTATAATTAAACTGTATTTGAATCTTGGAATAGTCATTACTATTACCAGTTCAACAACAGTTAGAAGTAATATTACTGTATATCGTACAATTTTAACCATTGTACCGAACAATGGAACAAACGCAGCAACACGGAATAGCATATATTTGGTTTATAACATTATCTCAGAAGAATCACAAACAGTACGCATTGCTTTCAATCAGCGTTAGGTTCACAGCTTTCGCATTGCGTTTAGTCTACATTATATTCACAAGCCTTCGCATTGGCTTCTGTCTACATTAGGTTCACAAGCCTGAGTGCTGCCTTCAGTCTACATTACGTCCTCAAGCCTTCGCGTTGCATTGTTTTCCATTAGGTTCACAAGCCTACGTCCTGCCTTCCTTCTATATTAGGTTCACAACTAACGCATTGCCTTCCGTCTACATTAGGTTCACCCACCAACGCATTACCTTCAGTTTACATTAGGTTCACCAACCAACGCATTGCCTTCAGTCTACATTAGGTTCACCAACCAACGCATTACCTTCAGTCTACATAAGTTTGACCAGCCTACGTATTGCCTTCAGTTTACACTAGGTTCCCAAGCCTACGTATTGCCTTAAACTACATTGAGTTTAAGAGCGATCATAAACAATTTGTGCATAAATGTTCTTGAAATAACCCAAAACTGTATGATAAGGTTTATATAAGAACGAATGTAATACTTACATGTAGGCTATTAGTTCATTGATTGTATTTTTATCTCACTTACGTAAGCATGTTTAGATATTGTAATTATTTTTCTTGACAGGGTGTTAACAGTGTTAAAGTTTGCAATAATGACCACGTATTTTCTTCATGGACTGATGGGAGACGCTTGATTCCGTGGAAGACATTTTTATTTTCTGGCTATTAATTTTCTACAGCCTGATCCGTTTTATCAGCCCTCAGATTTTCTAATCGTCGCGTTTATTGTGGCGCA
>JAECUM010050864.1:0-14921 GCA_016617855.1 Megalonaias nervosa | reverse complement strand
TGGGATGAGACTTGTACAGTATCCAAAGATGTTTTATAAATGTTTCTTGATTGGTTATTAACAAAATCTACTGCAATTATCATGTGTGGAGATCATGGGCAGCTTCCACCAGTTACAGGTGAATCACCACACGAATGATTAAGCAACTATGCTGGCTACCACAAAGAAGTTTTGTACGACCATCAATCACAGGATGAACAACTACGACAACTGAAATCATTAATCAGATTACAACCAGATAAAATTCAATGTGAAATTATGTGTACCATAATTCCTGAGATGCCAATGTCTGATTTCTGGAACTTATGGTGCCCTAATGATCTAATACATGTATCCAGGAAAAATGTATGTGATCACATACAGCGTAAATTATTTGAACTTCACAAGGAAAAATTTCCAACTCAGCAAGTCTATGTTATCAACCAACAGATACATACCAGCAAAATATACTCACTGACATTCCTGGAAAAGACACTAAACAAAAAGTTGTTCTTAATGACATCATCGAGGTTCCAGTGGAGGCTCTACTACTAGCATTCTCGTTAAACCCATCGTGTTGGACTCTGGGATATGCAATAACAATCCATTCATCTCAGGGATTAACAATATCACATACCAACATCTGGATTGTCGATGATCGCATAGAATGGTCAAATTTAGTTCATCTGGCTGTGTCTAGAGTAACAAAAATATCTCAGTTACACAGGGTTGTCTATGTGTTGGAGCTGCAAACAACATCACAAACAACATCACCAGGAATTATCAATGCAGTGAAGAAAAAATTGACAAATTATGCGAGAGATGACAAAAAATATCATGCCAGTTTGATTTGGATGTGGAGCCTGTCATGACACTGAAACGACGACAAAATAATCACTGTGCCTCCTGTAACACAATAATGTTGTGGCAATATTTTCCTAATGACATAAGACAATTTACCATGGACAGAATCGATAGTAGTCTTGACCACATGCGAAAAAATGTCTCTCTGACATGTCTTGAATGTAACAGATGTAGAGGAGTTTTGTTTCTTAGTGTGTGACTCTTGTTAGCATTACTTGTTGGAGCGTTGGAGGGGGGGTCCGCAACACCGTATACAATCTGGTGGTAACTGGGTGTTTTCAGGAATTACCTGTAATTGTTCACAGACAAATCCAGGTTGAGGGGTTATCGATTCTAGCCTATAGATTGGTGGCTGCATAGTAGATCTTACCATGCTGGAAATTTTATGTGTTGTTACACTCCACACTGGATCAGTTGCTCTTGCAGCACCACCCTGAAGTTCACCAGGTTCATATAAATACCTCACTGTTTGTCTAGTGCCCAACATTGGTTATTGTAGCTGATCTGGTGATTTTTGTCGTGGTATGTGTGTTTTTGCAATTGCATCGATGGGTTTCATGTTAATTCCACTTGTGACCTCGTTGTTTCACGTGGCCACCACTTGAGGTAGTCTCGCAACCCATTCGTGAGATCTGTCCTGAACGTGCAGTAATTCTTGGGCATATTGATGTCCAAAGGCATATTGATGTCCAAAGAGTCGCTGTGCAAGTGATTGATTAAATCGTTCAACGACTGCCTGATCGCGGTGTGTCCACGTCTGATCTTAATGTGTTGTTGTTGCATCAGCGTCGTTACTGCACTGAGAAATTCTTTGCCAGGATCAACCTTTAGCAATTGCAGCCAGTGCAATGGTCCTCACACATAAACTTGTTCAAACGCTGCTGCAATCTCAGTTGCTGTTTTAGACGATAATGGTTCAGCCTCTTTGTATCTACTTGCAACATCTATGACAGTTAACACGTATTTGTATGTGTACCGTTTATGTATGTCACGTGGTAAAAAAAGGATATCTGCCTGAAGAACTTCATTGGGTGTGCTGACATCAAACTGTCCACACTGAATTGTTCTGGGATGTGGAAGATAAATTTGCCATATAGCCTGTTGTGACAACCAGTCTGCGGCTACAGCTCATATGACACCTGCTGCATCAGCGAGTTTTTAATTACTGCTGTACCTCTCCAGTATCTGATTGGACGTTAATAATAAATCAACTCCATTATGTAATTGTTGGTGTTTATTGCCAGCTCCCAACGCTATTTTATCTTTCATCGCCAATCTTATCAACCAATTTGTGAGTGATTCTTGTATGCTTTTATTCTTCATCGAATTAAGCATGTGAATTAACTTGAGATCCGTGATATGTCATTGTTGTAGATCTAGATTTTTATATGCGACATCATGAATATGGCACACTTGATCAATCGCATTTACCAAAAACTCGCCTGGTTTTGGTTGAATTTTTTTTGTCAAGTCTAATATCAAGACAATAATTATATCCTGGAAGATGTTTTTCCCCAGGATACTTAGCCCATGGCATTCCAGGTGCTTTCCCATTGTGTCTTACCAATATTGCCACCCACTTTTGCAACAGGAATAGTCACAAACATATATTTTTTGTGTGCTGAATTTCACACATTTACCTGTAAGTGTTAGCATATTATTGCTCAATGCAGTTGCTCTCAGAAATTTTGTACCAGTGACTGTCTTGCATCAAACACAATATAAACTCATGTCTACAAACTATATCTGTACAATACGAATGTAATTGACTTTTTTCAGTGACACGTGAGCAAGCACCGGTCAAACATCATCCAGTGTTACCAAATTCCATTCAAGCTATTATAATTGGTCCACTTGGGTCGGGTAAAACCCAGATGTTGCTCAACCTGATAATGCGATGGCTCAAATGGGACAAACTTTATTTAGTAGTGCCATCTGTGGATGACCAAAGATGCTGTAATGTTCTTAAGGAATTTAATGAATCTGCAGCGGCCCAAGATGATGTTATTGAATTTATCACTGACGTCGATGAAGCGCCGTCCATCAATGATCTTAATGGGGGATATCAACAATCTAGTGGTTTATGATGATGTCATGCTTGACAAACAAGCAAATCCAGCCAGAATATTTATATGGGGCAGACATAAAAACACACGTTATTTACGTCACTCAGCGGTATACTCAGATTCCCAAAGTGATCAGAGATAACTGTAACTTTTTGGTTATTGTTAACGGGGTTGATACACATATGCTTCGAAATATTCATGCAACATGGTGTCCTGGCGACATAGCCATCATTAAGTTTAAAGATTTTTTCACACATGCTCAGAAAACCCTGCATGGATTCATCATAAGTTTACACGATCCAACAACACGTTAATGAATTGGTCTCGATACAATCTTTTATTAAAGAAATACATTTATTGTATAATGAACCAGGAAAACATGAACGAGATTATCTCCATGATCGAACAATTGCAGCTAGATGGTCTCATGGTTCAACTCGATGTTGAAAAAATGAATGATGATTTTGAGATGATACAGCAGCGACGTGAAGAGGGCAGATATACACTAGTGGCCGAGTACAGATTTATCAAATTACTCCAACACGAAATGGAATTGTCATGGACAGATTTTACATGAACAACATGATATAGCTAAATTTATTCCATTGTTAAGTGCTATTGAGAAAATACAATCAGTGTTGTCTTGACAATATGAAACTCGAGTGGCTGAAACTGCTCGTGCGAAAACTAAAGTGACTTGTGTTGGAATTTACTAAGATTCCCACAGAATCCGCCAAGGACTCCACAGAATAGTGACATCACCGGTACCCAAAAAAACTGAGATAGTAAAAAAGAATTAACGACCAAAAAGACTTTTTTTTTTGTTACTTTTCTTTTGTTATTTTTTTTTTTTCATCATGGTGTGCTGTAATGGTCTATCATGCACATACAAACTAACGGTCAATTCTTCACCACACACGTCCAATAAATTACCGTCTTGGTCGGTAAAAAGAAAACGTATTATGACATTGTAAATAAACAGGATTAACGGGCACTGAGACAACCAAATGACCCGGCGGGACATCTGGAGAAAAGCTGTATAGAACATATCCCTACTGGGCCTGCCCTTGTAAAGCTTGCCCAGATGCTGTATAGCTACCATCGACTGCATCACAGACTAGATTTACAGAAATCATCGATGTGATATTGACAATGCCCGGGGACACATGACAACCACCACCTGTTGGATCGTTGTCATGTTGGAGAATATGTGGAGGGCCCTGTAACTTCTCCCATACTTCAACAATCTTCAGAAGATATTCATTAGCAATATCATTGATAGCTTGCTTCATCTTATGTTATGAGTCTATGCTCTTAAAATAGTAACAGAAAAGAGTGAAGACAACAAGCTTTTTAAAATTTAACAAATAATTTATTTCCCAAAGAATAAAAAGTGAAAAAAAAGAAGAAAAAATAACTTACAGTTTTACGAATTAAATCCAAAAATAATCCAAGAATTAAAACACAAGTCCTATCAATGAAAAGTTCTAAGTGAATCACAGTTCAAATCCTGATGAAATCCATGATAGAAGGCAATGACATCTGTAATAGCCTTCAAAGTGCAGATGTGTCAACAGTTTCTTGTTGAATCACAGAAAATACTATTCCAGTTTTTGAATTTCGCATAAATGTCTTTGTCCAAGAATTATTAGAGCACTATTGTATTTCCAGGGAAAATAATCCCTTGAAATTCGATAATCTGACAAAAATAAAAATTAAGCCCAAACTGGTCACAACATAAAACAACTTGATGTCTCAAGTGTTAAGGCTGTACTTACAGAATTCTTATCATAACATCAGGTATAAGATTAACTAAAATGCAAAACAGGTTCCTGCATGGGGGTCAAGAGTTCATTGTTCTGGAAAAAATGGAAGTCTGTTACATGAAAATTATCACGTAGTCCAGGTGTTGACCTTGATTCCACTTAATGATTCTGACTCTGAGAAAGAATTAAAAAAAAGGAAAAAAAAATGTTGTTTACCATAACTGCCACTGATCCTGAAACAAGGTCAGTACTAGATACAATGTCTCTATTATTAGTTATTTACATCAAAAATAAAAAAAAAAAATCAAAAAAAATCAGTCAGGACAAACAGACCTGAACTCTATTCTAGACAATATCAAATCCAGTAAACAATATTACATTACAATAGCATGTAATGGAATCAAAATTTTTTTTTAAAAACAAACAACCAATTAAATTTAATATACATAACACTTATCAAAATCAAGCCTGGGTAGTTTAAACGTATCGATTTTGTTCTTTACAGTGATTTTAAAATGATCATAAAATAATTTTTGACGAGCAGGATCCTTTTCATGCATGGCTGCTGCATAAATGAGTAATGCTAAATGTGAAGCATCAATACTCAGACCTGCTAGATGTCTCATTGTAACATCAATATTTTATCTAATAAATTTATTAGGATATTCAAGCATATACTTCCCAGACATCTCTCTGAGTTCTCACTGACATCTCTCTGAGTTCTCACTGTTATCTCTTGTACAATCTCGCTGGCTGTTTTTTCTCCTTAAGAAGTTTATTATGCAGACATTGGAAATTATTGAGTAGATATTCATACTCTGTAAATAACAAGTTATGAGGGTGGTCTTCCGTTGAATAAAAATAAGATCATGCTGGATGTGGTAGTTGAACAACAGCTGGAGCTGCCAGTGGCTATCCCAGCACAGTTCTGATTGGCGACTTGTATATGTCATTGGCATAGTCTGGCGTTGATATTTCTACGGTGGCACTCAGCGTTGGCTTATGCACTTCAATAACGATCTTTGACTCTTTTCCTGTTATTGATTTAATTCTGCACTTAAGTTCATCATTGATTTATTCAATTTGATATGATCATGTTGGGATGGTGATGACCTCCCAGATTGGGGCTTGCCCACCAGTTGCATCAGTTGCAGTTTTATGTGAGAATGCCAGTGAGTTGTTAGCGCCTAATCTACCAAATGATTTTTCTCTGATATTTGGCCAACGGTAATAAAGTCATAATTGTGCCAGTGCGATTTCAAGTGACTGACCATTAGGAGCTCTTATGGGAGTTGGAAACCGATATCAAATTCTGGCCGTGTTGATGTTGCTGATATCATTGTGGTAGTCAGCGGTGTTGTATTAGCAATGATCTGTGGTTATTTCTGTGGTCATTATTATCTATACGGCGGATTCTAAATGTGGTGCTGGCAATGTTGGCAACTATGTGTTTGCATTCTTGTGATACCAGAATTAATTATCTCTGATTGCAGCAAATTCATTGTCTGATAGTGCACAATCTTTTGACCCCACTGACAGTATCGATGACATATTTATACATGCATATGTCACAGTTATTTCCGTTTGCTCATGCAGTTTGTTACTGGTACATGTAGATATTTTTTTGCGATGATATAGAGTATACCAGCAACACTGACAACAACAACGACGCCGATTCCAACCACGGGCGGTATCACATACGTCGCCGATAATGTGCCAAATAATGTCGTTGTTCCAGTGACCAGCGAGGAAACCACGTATACAGTACTGTTGATGATGACGATTCGTTTGCAATTTTTTTTGTTTTGTTATATGCTTGTCGACAATTTCTTCCAGTTATGCCTTCCACACACATGCTTGATTATACTGAAAGGACTGTGTGGGATTCATTATGGTATATACTAAGTTACCAATTGTGAAATTCTTTCAAGACGAATTCCAAAAACACCAATAATTTGTTGAGCTTAGTTTTTCTTCTGGAACCATTGGGAACATTTTCTCGAAATTTTGATTTAACACGACTAAAACAGTTACAGAAAATTTATCGGTGATATGATGAAAATTATTTCCTACATGTATCCCAAATTTAACGAGGCTAAACACAGAGAGCCTATACATGGTAACCTCAGCAGTATATTTGAGTAAGTTGTTTTCCAGTGTCCACATTGCCATTCCAGACACTATTGTGTATACCATGTTGATGGGCGGAGTTGTGTGAATTACACCATTGGCAATCTTTTTTATTTTATTGAGTTCAGTGTTTACTGAATTTATTCTTGCGCTGATGTTGGTGAGCTCATTGTTAATAATTTTGATTGTTGTTTTAACATTGACTAGATCAAAAAGTTGTGTATTAATTTCGGTGAGCTTAATGCTGATGGATTTCCTAAGAAATTATCTAGGGTTCTATTTATGTTTCTATGAAAATTTGTAAATGCAGTTACATGATTAGCATATTCAGATCTGAATGTGGTCATTCCATCATTGATGGCCATTAACAAGGTTATCATGGGGATGTTGCTGTTGTCCACATATTTCTTTGTTGCAGCATCATCGTTTGATTCTGGTTCTCTCAAATAAGCAATGATATTTCCACTCATGTTGAGGTCACCAGCCAGTTTTAGCAACATACTTACTGATCTCAGTTCTGATCGTGGTGTTGTTGTTGTCCACATATTTTTTTACTGCCACATCATCGTCTGATTTTGGTTTTCTCGCACTGATGATTGTGTTTCTGCTCATGTTGAGATCGTTATACATTATATTTCCAATTCTTCTAATACGTCCAGCAAACTCCCCTGCGATTGTTTGAAGTGATTCCCTCAATTCTTTAATTTTACCGGTTTTAGTAAATACCACTAAGTTATCTTCGGTCGCACCTGGAACTAACAGAATAATATCCGCTAGCAGATCTTCTGTAAATATCTACCATTATAAACCATTAACCTGTTTAAAACAACATGCGGTATACTTATGCACAACTTTATGAGGTGGCAGACCACTGTCGGTGGTCCATGATGACCTTGACATGGCGTTAAGTACTGCAAGCACTTCTGGACCGCATATTGGTGGATCTGTTATTGTCTGTGTTGGTAATGTTGAATACTAGATCAGTGGAATGCTATGCATTCTACTGCATTATTATAAAAATTCTTTCGGTGGTGCCAATCCATACTAATCAAAATAAACAACTCCACGTGGATCAACTGTGTATGCAAACCAATGACTACCACGGCAAGAACTTCTATTGAGATTAATGGTACCGGTTTCAACATGGTTTGGTTTTTGCAGTAACTGATAATGCATGAAAACACATCTTAAGTTTTTTATGTTTAATCACCGAGCAGCCTCAAGTAAATCAAAATCGGACATGGGGAGTTTTGGCAAAACTCTCCCCCCCCACCCGGCAGTCTTGGACGTTGCCCATACTGCATTCATGGTAATCTTAGACTGCGTCCCTTTTTTTAGGTGTTCATGCCGTGTCCTGTTGCTTTTTTCAGTGCCATACTGGCAGCTGTTCCAACGGCACCAAGTGCAGCTGCTTTTGCAACTGCTGGAGCAGCTGCTGAAATTAGCATTGGTAATGCTACTAGACATGGAAATATACCACCGGTTTTTGTTGTGTCGCTGATCGCATTCACAGAAAGATCAAGTCTCACACCAGTTCTTGATTTCATGGTGTCATTGTAGTGTTTGAGTTGACGTTCAGTAAACAATAATTTATTTGGGCCCTGCAATGCCGCTGATTTTAGAGTTATTTTTGCCCCAGAATTCTTCGCTGATGCCGATTGAAGTTTTTTAATCTGACCGGGTGTCAGAGTAACATTGATGTGATGCTATGACATTATAACATCATGAATGTTCAAATTAACATTACATATTTTCTATGGGTGCATCAATGACTCTCATTCGTCCACCAACAACTTAATGCAATATTGTTTTATCTGACAATATAACAGCGCTTACTCTGTAATTAGCAATGGCACCATGGTGCTACGTGAGCCCAAAAATGTATGTCAACGACAGATTGCCTAAGCAAATCCAAGTGCTCCAACGAGAGATAATAGATCGGAAACAACGACGTAAAATGTTGCTGAGATATCTGCAAACTAGAATCAACATTCTGATCACGACTCATGAATGACATCAACCGATGATATACATGTGCAACTTGATTATTCTCAAAATTCAACAACACTTCTTCAGATGGTTCTTGATGATCATTAATCCTCAGAGAAACTTCAGCAACTCCAAGTGGCTCAAACACCATTGGGTTTTGTACCTACATGTTTACTCTGGTGTTATCCTGAAATGCTATGAATATGTGTCATGGCACCGACACTCCCTTCTGTGATGCTATCTGCCATGTAAATAACCCAGCAACATTACTCTGGACACTGTCTGTAGTCATCATCAACCATGACAATGTTGACTAACCACCACTATCCATGAAAGAAAGCAGCCATTGTTCTTCATCGAGCGATGGTGTCATTGTTGTTATCTACAACGAAAGTGTTGTCAGTATTACTTTACCAGCATCACCAACAGGGCACCAGATTGCATTGTCGTTGGTGGATTTTCTCACAAGCACAATTGTGTGTTTAGCACTGAAAATAACTTTTCTGACATTTCTGCAGAAATATCTTGCCAACCTAGTATTGTCGTGGCAACATTGACGTTTTCCAGACATGATTCAATGTTTTTTCCATCAATGTTATATGTAGCACTGTTAAATAATGCCATTAACACCATTATTAACAAAAGCAACTCGAACTTCAGCTGCATATGCTGTATTATCTGTTTTCAAAAGTCTTCCTTCGATCTTAATGAATGCCTTGGCAGGCATAAAATATCTGCTTGTATCCTGCACTTGTAGCTCGATTCATCCACGTACATCAGGTACATCTGCTTCGTAAGAATAATACTAATAATCACGCACTGATTCATCTTTGAGGACTGATACGCCCATGTCAAATGCTGGATCAGATACCCGCTTGAACATTTATTGTTATAATTCGTTGTTGTCTAAAATGACATTCTAACACTGATCAATATTGCCAACGATGACAGGCCAGAACACTATCCAACATCAGGTTTGTGGTTGTTTTTTTTTTCTATCTCAGCTGTGGTTTGTTAAGCTGGTGATGGCACTCCAGCTAATTCTTTCAATCGTTCATTTGCAGCTTGATTTATTATTTTGCTGACATTTGGTGGCATCACTTCGTCGTACTATCAGAACAGCTTTTGGGGCCATCCCTTAAAAAAAAACCTTGAACAACATCACCTAATCCATCTTCGTAGATCATGTTATAAACAGGTAATCGTGAATTTATCACCCTGATGCTTTCAGGTCCATGTTGGGCATTGTGTATAATCATGTTATTTTGTTATCGCCAATCTAATTGATCACTCACTGTATTACTCATCGGTAATCTCATCGATAAATACTTCTGTCCATGATGCCACCGGTAAATAAACGCTGACAAATAGCAGCTGCCACATTGATGATTTCGTGGTAATTGTTGCCAGCTCATCTTCCACAAATCAGAATTTCTAGTCGATCAACATCAGCAAGGATGTTATTGGGACAAAATTTATCCTGAATCACCGTTGATTCAGCTATCATATTACCGCCGCGTTTCCTGTGACATCTATTGTGAGTGGCAAAGCCACATCCTGTTACTCCTTCAGGTAGTTCTTCTTCCTCAATATTAGACAGTCCAAATTGTGATCTTTTGGGTGATAATATATCTCCAAGCATTGGATTTTTAGCAGTTGCATTTGCTTGTTGCTGAAATTCTTCAAATAAAGGCTTTTATTTTTTTGTGATTTTAGTTATATCATAATATTCTCAAAACACAAAAGGAACCCACTTTGATTCTGGAACATCTGCGGTCTTGGGATCTAATAGTTTATGATGAATTTGATATTCTGCTGCAGCAACCGCTAGAGCTTTTTGAAGTTTTATAAAACCTTCTTTGGTAAATCTGGAATGTAGTTTTTTTTTAATCAGATTCTGGTTCATCAAGAAGATCTCTTACATCACTTATCTCAGCATGAACTTCTTCTAGATTCTTGTATCTGTACTTGTTACATTAAAAATAAATTTTAAAATACCAGAATACTTGATAAATAAATTATACCATATAAATACTTGTACAAGTTTAATTTTTCCTATATTTGTGTACCTGTCTGTTCACAAATATAATGTCTGATATATTCTCTGTGAAAACCACCTGTTTCGCTGCTGGCTACTTAGGAACATTCGGATAATAGACCTACTTTGCTGGACTAACTATCTGTGGACTACAGATACAAGTATGAATTTAGATATAATTATTTATTTTTCGTAAATAACACTATTTACTCTGATATATTCTCTGTGAAAACCACTCACAGGCTGTGTAAAAACATTATTGAGTGTGATTGCAGACCTGCTTCGCTTGACTAACTCTACCTGTGGACTGGATTTCTTCCCCATTCGGCAATATATGAAGTACGAATTTACATATATTATTTACTTTTTGTAAATAAGACTAGTTACGTATTTTATTTCAGTTGAATATTCTAAAATATGGGATAATTATGAATTTTGTGAAACATTTTTGATTTATCGTCAACAGTTAGTATTTATATTAGGTTTTAACAGATATCTTTTGAGCTGCAATAGCGTGGTGGTAATGTCATTGGAATTCCAAACCATTACTGGTACACTTCATGTGTTCCAGCCCCAGAATCGACATATTGTTATGGGTTTAACTGAAGTTATTATGGTGGGGGGCTGTAGGCGAAGCGTTGGAAAGTCAACCGGAAAATGTAACGACAACTGACAATTTGCACATATCCATCACCAGTTGAAACTGGTGGTGGTGCGGTTTTGCACCACCTCGGGTTCACCCAGGGGTGGGTATGCAAAAAATTGCTAGAAATTAGTGCATATGCTGTTGATCGAAGAACCCAAGTCTGCGCAAAATTTATGGACAACCTTCTGAATTTCTGTTATTTTGTTTCATATCTAGGAATTCACTGGAGGGTATGTCCATGTGACCATAAAGGGGTAACACCTTTTCCCACCCCTTTATGGTAAAAATAGACTGAAGAGGTAAAGAGCCCAAAAATAGCCAGAGATAAATATAGCCAGAAATACATGAAAGATACAGCCAAAAATATATGAAAGATATAGCCAGAAATGTATATGGAAAAACCAAAAGCAAAAATAGACCTCATTGAAGGGTACCCCATGAAGGGACCCCATGAAGGCAGAAACTGGAAAAGTGAGAAAACCTCACTGAAGGTTACCCCATGAAGGGACCCCAGGAATGGATATAAACTGGCACAAACAAAAATAACTGGCAATGAATTGCCAACTAAACTGGCACAGACAAAAAGCTCAGCCTCTTCAGTCTATTGTTGCTTTTATGTTTAAAATAATATAATAATTAACTATATACAATGATTGGTTACTGAAATAAAGCCTTTACATTATTTTTACCCCCTTGCTATGCTGCTCATATCAAATAAAAGAATTCACATTTTATAACACATAAAAAAGCATCATGATGTGTCACATATAGTTTATGTTGCTGTTTGTTAGCCATTCCAACAGTTCTATGTATTTTTTTTGTCATTTTTTTACCCATGTCTGGCCGCCATTTGGTCGGAACACTTGTTAATTATTTGGTAACAAAAATATTCACATTTTATAGCGTACAAAAAAACATCATGATGTGTCACATATAGTTTATGTTACCATGCGTTGGTCATTCCAGCAGTTCCATGTATTTTTATTTGCTGATTTTTTTCACCCCCCTCTTTTCACCATTTGGTTAGATCCCCCCCCCCTTCTGCTGCTAACCACATGGGGTGTATGGGGTGTCCTGGGAGGGGTAGCACCTCTGATTGGGGGAAGCAGTCGTACTTCCTCGGGGGTAGCTCGCCCACCTTTGGTCCCCACTTGGCACTCAGCTCTCACCTGTGTCTCCAAGCAGCTGTAGCATGTGCAGCTGCCACATCCCGGAAAACGGCCTCGACTGGCAGGCTAAACCAGGCTGAGGGTAGCCAACGGGTCTTAAACCCTCGGTGAGTTAGGCTTTGTCTACCTAGCATGTGAAGACTGGATTCGGCAGCCTGCGCGGAGGAATCACCAGCTGGTCAACGGGCAGAAAGGCGATTCCCAGCAAAGCGCCGTGGAGCACTAAGAGCATGACGAGACACATAGGACGTCCTGGTCATCCACTGCACTCAACTCAATCTCCGGCCGTCTCGACTATGTCATGCTGCTGGACTCAGATGGTTTTGGGCGAGAGAGTGAGGTCAACGAACTGCGCAACTCTTCCTCACTTAAAACAAAGTCACCGCGCAAGTTACACTTGTCATCCACCCATCCCATTTCATCACCCACCAAAGTCCTGTGGCGACAGGCAAGCGACGAAGCGGCAGGTGTGGGTACACTGGAAGCCATAGCCGCAAACCTGCACACAGGCGGCTCAGGCCATTAGGGTCGTTCACCACTGACACAGAGCAGCAGTGGAGTCCGGCAGCCCCCTGAGCGACTGAGCAGCCCTCTTCAGGAATGCACTGCTCACCTCCTTGGCATGAGGAAGGGGCTAGAAAAGGTGCCCTAAACATTGCCTGCTCTAAATCTCCCTAGCCAGCTTACTGCGGCTGGTGGGGACCCTACTCCAGCGGTCAAAACACAAAGAAGAAAATGAGGATTGTTCCTTTCTCACTTGGCGCATGGAATGTGCACACCTTACTGGACGGAGACGACGCGGAAAGACCCCAGAGGAGAACTGCCCTAATAGGAAAGGAACTCGCCAGATACAACGTGGACATTGCTGCCTTGAGTGAGACCCGGCTAGCAGAAGAAGGCGAACTCTGTGAAAGGGGCTCTGGATACACGTTCTTTTGGAGCGGCAGAGGAAGTGAAGAGCGCCGTGAGGCTGGTGTCGGCTTTGCAGTGAAGACAGCACTGATCGGCAAATTGGCTGGACCTCCCAAGGGAGTAACGACAGACTCATGACCATGAAACTCCCCCTCTTGTTTGGAAGAAAGCACCTTACCATCATCAGTTGCCACGCTCCAACCATGACAAACCCGGATGAAGTGAAGGCCAAGTTCTATGAGGATCTTCACTCCGTCATTGCCGACGTTCCAATGGCAGATAAGCTTGTCATTCTTGGCGACTTCAATGCGAGAGTAGGCTGTGATCACGTTGCCTGGGATGGAGTGCTAGGAGAGCATGGAGTGGGTCACTGTAACAGCAATGGCTTCCTTTCGCTCCAGACTTGCGCCGAGCATGAACTGCTGATCACCAATACAGTCTTCCGCCTCCCTACCCGTAACCGGACGTCATGGATGCACCCTCGCTCTAAGCACTGGCATCTCATTGACTACGTCATTGTCAGGAAGAGGGACAGGCAGGATGTGCGTGTGACCAAGTCCTTGTGCGGCGCCGACTGCTGGACAGATCACCGCCTCATCATCACCAAGCTTAACATCTGCATTCAGCCCAAAAGACGCCCACAGGGAAAGAAGGCTCCTAAATGACTAAACATCACCAAGCTGAAATGCACCAGTACCAAACAGTCTCTTGTGGATGCCCTGGAAGAGCGTCTGAAATCCACCCCTCTGGACAATCAGAATGTGGAAACCGACTGGGCGGCATTCAGAGAGATGGTCTACAGCACAGCCTCGGAAATCCTAGGACCCTCAAGCAGAAAGCACCAAGACTGGTTTGGTGAGAACTGCGATGAGGTCAAGCAGTTGCTGGATGAAAATCACCGCCTCCATCAAACCTACCTCAACAACCCCAAGTCCACCTCCAGGAAAGATGTGTACAACAATATACGCAGAACTGTACAGCAGAAACTCCGCCAGATGCGAGATACATGGCTGAACTACAAAGCTGATGAGATCCAGTGCTATGCAGACTGCCATGACATGAAGAACTTCTACAACGCCCTGAAAGAAGTGTATGGACCTACATCCTCTGGATCATCCCCCCTTCTCAGCGCAGATGGGAACACACTAATTACTGACAAAGAGAAGATTCTTGAACGTTGGGCTGAACACTTTGACAGCATCCTGAATCGCCCTCATCCATCAACGATGATGCCATCAGTGGTCTCCCCCAATTACCCATCAACGAAGCACTGGATGAGCCTCCAACCTTGCTCGAGACACAGAAAGCGATACGTCTGCTCTCCAGTGACAAAGCCCCTGGTTCAGACTCCATCCCAGCTGA